>OX421358.1:61700817-61944032 GCA_949126925.1 Cheilosia vernalis
ACCAACAGCAATACCACAATTGCAACCCCCAAAACACCATCAACAGTGCCCATATCATTGTCGCCCACATCGCCAGCTATTCTCACACCCTCAATATCTTCTGCACCCAATATTATGCCTGCTCCTCCCACTGTCGCTCCCCGTAAGCTTATAAAACATTTTGGTACGACATGGACACACTCCGATTGGCAAAGCAGACTCGATAAACTGGAGTCTGAAAACCTTACCAGCCTTTTCATCAAAGGCGCCCCCCCAAATGCAGATACTTCCTGGATTAAGACATTTTTCTGTAAAAGATATGGCATTACGATCAGCCATTGCAAAATGTTTAGCCATAAAACTAATCGCAATTTTAAATTAGACCTCCCCACTAAGTATGAATGGTTATTCCTAAGGCCTGCTGGAGATATACTCAACCTCGGCATGATGAGTGTATGCAAGTGGATGGATAAGCCCTCCAACGCTCATAGTAATAAGTTATCAAAATCTGTCCCCTCCTTCAATAACAATAAACCTAGTAATAAGATACCAAGACCTGTTCCCAATTCCCGTCCTAAACCTGACTCGAATTGGAGCCTAAAAACCAATCTTTTCCCTAATTTTGCCCCTCCTACCCATATCCCCAACAATCCACCTTCTAGTTCTTTAAATGTATCTAAGCCATCTAAGGCCCCGCGTAACCGCGTCTCTTTTAGACTTACTCCAACATCTAGCACTATCTCCTCTACCCCATCCACTATATCACCGTCGACTAATAATTCTTTCCCGAATTTTGATTTAACAACAGGTGCCAAATACCCCAATTTCATTAGTTCCCATTTCATAAATCCCACATCTAATGACTTACCTAATATCTCAGCTAAACACTCTTCATCTACTATGCCTTCGTCTATTCCTTCCCCTACAACGACCACCACTACTATCCCATTTCTTGATCCCCTGTTGCCACCCCTTGTTAAATTAACCCAGCAAACCTTTGATTCCACAGAATGTCGATATGCGCTCTCTAGGCTTAGAGAAAAAAAAAGACTTACGAGAATACTCGTCTCTTTCTTGCATATCTTCATGATAAATCCGACTCAGTTTGCTACTAGGGTAAAACAAAAACTAGCGTCATGGTTTCTATCAAGCAGGAAGGTCTCCCTACCGACCTTACCAATCTAATGAACATTTACACCAAGTTCCATGAATCTTTCAATATATCTCCTCAAAGAGTAGTGGAAGACCTTACTGCATATGGAAACTTTGTTCACTCCAAAAGAATATCACACCTCCAACGGAGCCGGGTTGACCACAACTCATTTTTTCGTCCCTAAAGTGCCATTCCGACCATCTCTTCACCAATCATCTCCCAACAAAATTCCTCTTACTTTTTATTAATAGAATGTAAGAGGCCTTCGCTCCAAAACCAGTTCTGTTCTGCGCCAGTCTCATGCTCTTCCATTCGATATAATATATGCCCTAACCGAAACCAACCTAACCCCGACATAAAGAGCCAAGAGTTATTTCCCCCTTCATTCAATGTCTTTCGAGACGACGAAATTCCTCGCCCCTCAAACAATTCTCCTTGTCGAGGCGTTCTTCTGGCCATCCACAATAGCCTTGACTCATCCCCTGTTGCTACTTCCTCATCTTCGAAACTTGACTCTGTGTCAATAAAAATAACACTCCCCCAGAGATCCCTGTACGTTATATGCTTCTATATTCTACCAGCCCAACCTATTGAATCGTACCAACTTGCCATCGACGCGATTGACAAATTAATCGACACATCTGACTCCCTTGACAATATCCTCATGGTTTTGGAATCTGTGTTTGTGTTTAATGTGTATTTTAATATTAATTTAATTGTATGTTTGATAAAATGGTAATTAGTATGTGTTGTGTACTCAGCCTTTATAAGTTTGCTCCAGAACCAATGCGTGTTGTATTGTGTATTGTGTATTGAGTTACATAAAAAAAAAATACTCCGAGTCAATTCGTTACAAAGTTTATTTGGCCAACCGATCTCGTTGGCGATCAAAGAAATAATGATGCAGCATAAAAAAAAAAACAAAGAATATTCAGTACATCAGTTAGAGAAAAGTCGAGAGATTTGGAGATAACATTACTTGCAAGTGCAATGTGAATGAAATCTGTTACAGAGAGCAAACGAATGATAAGACAAAAGGAATTCAAGAAAGTTAGCGTGCATTAGCGTAGATGCCAATAAATAAAAAAAGTAGATTAAATTTGTTTGGTTGTTTTGATTGTAAATTATGTAGCTTGTATGATCCAAGACATCCAGCCCCCCCTGAAAGCCTATGGCCTTTCAGAGAATGGCAATGGGGCAACCTTTATTGTTGGTCGCACGTAGTCTCCAAAATTAGTGTGAACGGTCACCACTCTGCAGATATTGTCCGCTCCAGGATGCGTTTTAACAATGCGTCCAATAATCCATCGTGAAGGGGGTAGGTTCGGTTCCCTCAGAAGAAAAACATCTCCAACTTGTAGGTTTGGTTCCTGCCTTTGCCATTTCGGGCGTTGTTGCAAAGATGTTGGGTACTCGTTATGCCACTGTTTCCAAAAACCTTGGAGCATTGCCTGCAAAAGAGACCAGTTAGAATGAATTGAGACAGAGTGAAGAACATCTGGTTGGGAAATTGCAGTGTATGCCTCCCCTATCAAAAAATGAGAAGGTGTAAGTGCTATTGGGTCGGTATCGGATGTCTGCCACATTGGGCGGGAGTTAAGTAAGGCTTCAATTTTGGTTAGAAGCGTGTACATTTCCTCATATGCGAGCTTATGGTCACCTATGACGCGTTTCAGGTGCATCTTTACAGATTTAACACCTGATTCCCACAAGCCACCAAAATGAGGAGAGGAAGGTGGAATAAATTTCCACTGGATGCTGTCCTTTGACAAATGGTTGATGATAATGCTGTTGTGCTGTTGACTACATAGAAGATCATGCAGTTCTCCAAGAATCCTTTTGGCTCCACGAAAGTTGGTGCCATTGTCGCTCCATATCTCACACGGCTTACCGCGACGGGCCACAAAGCGATCCAAGGTGAGGAGAAACGCGTTTGAAGACAAATCACCAACAAGCTCCAGGTGTATAGCCTTTCTTACAAAACATACAAAGAGCGCTATGTATGCCTTAACGAACTTGGGGTTCCTTCCTCGACTTAGACGTAGTGTGATGGGACCAGCGTAATCGCAGCCACTTCTGCTGAATGGACGTGAATAGCGAATGCGTTCGGCGGGAAGATTTCCCATGAACTGACTAGTCGACAATCGACGATGACGAAAGCAGATGACACAATCATGCACCACCTTTCGTGCGAGGTTTCTGCATCCAAGTATGTAGAACCGTTGTTTTATTAACGCGAATAAGAGCGATGATCCAGCATGTAGGTGTTGTTTGTGTGTTTGTTCGGCAATGAGTTTTGCGATCGGATGTGTATTACATAATATGATAGGGTGCTTTTCGGAGTAGCTTAAAGTTGAATGCTCTAAGCGACCACCAACTCGAAGTATGCCATCGGAATCAATAAAGGGACTCAAACAGAGGAGTCTATTCTTTGAAGGTAGTTCTCTTTTGCCCATGAGAGCAGCGATCTCTTCTGGAAAAGATAAAAGCTGAGCAAACCTTATCAGTTGATTCGTTGCGTATGATATTTCGTTGGTGGTTATGGGTCCATGCCTTCGAGAGAATTTGCTTGGAAAACAGTTATTGTGGAAACGAAATAAATAGGTGACAACACGTATACATTTAAGCCAGCTAGAGTATTTGAACAGAATGTTTGTTAAGATGTTTTGCGATGATGTGGATAAATGAAAAACCTGTGCGTTGACTCCCTTCCGTTCTTCGAGTTGAGTAGAATCAATATCTTGCGTGTTGAAAGTAGACACCTTCCATTGATCTCTGTGCTTTTCCAGCCACAGCGGTCACTTCCACCATAGATCTGATTCTGCCAACATAGATGGTGAAATTCCTCGTGTGGCAACATCAGCAGGATTAGATGCAGATCGAACGTGGTTCCAAGATTTTGCGGGGATCGATGTAAGTATCTCTGACGTCCTGTTACCTACAAAAACTGACCATTTCTTTGGTGGAGCTGCGAGCCAATGTAGGACAATAATCGAATCTGTCCAGGCATATATCTGAACATCTGGTTCCTGTAAAGAATTCTTAATTTTGTTGATGAGACGAGTTAGTAGTAAGGCTCCGCAGAGTTCAAGCCTTGGGAGTGCAAGAACCTTAAGAGGAGCTACCTTTGTTTTGGCTGCAACTAGTGTTACGACGATGGAGTTGTCCGACTTGATGCTTCGACAGTAAACAACTGCGGCGTAAGCATCCAAAGAAGCGTCACAAAAGCCGTGTAGTTCCCAGGATTCCTTGTTGTGAAGTAACAGTCTGGGAATGGAGACTGATTCGATGAGGGGCAACTAATTTCTTATAGTGATCCACTCCTGTGCTAGATTTTCATGCACTTCCTCGTCCCATTGAAGTTGTTTTCTCCAGAGTTCCTGAAACATTATTTTTATTGCGATGACAACGGGCGAGAGAAATCCTAGAGGATCAAAAATGCGAGACGCGTCCGATAAAATTCGTCGTTTTGTACAACTATTTGAGGTGGATAATTTGACCTTGTACGTAAAACAGTCCCGCGAAGGACACCATTGTAGGCCAAGAATTTTTACGGAATTGGATTCCTTAAAGTCGATTGGTGAGAGTTCCCGTTGATCCTCAGGTAGTGAAATTAGAAGTGGCCAACAGTTTGTCGTCCACTTCCGTAAATTGAAGCCGGCAGATTTTAAGACGTCAACCAATTCCGTACGAAGTGCAATGACCTCATCAATTTCATCTGCACCTGTTATGACGTCGTCGACGTAAAAGTCATTCATGATTGCAGAGTCTGCAGCCAACTGCTGTGAGACTCGTACTGCGAGGAATGGGGCAGCCGAGGTTCCATAGGTAATTGGGAGAAGTCGATAATGACGTAAAATGTCTTCTGGTCTCTCACGCAAAAGAATCCTCTGAATGAAAGAATGTATGGCCGCGTAAAACCCAGATTTGCCTATACATCTTCTCAATGTCTCCTGTGATTAAATACTTATGCCGCCGAGATCGCAAGCAAATGGAGAATATATCATGTTGAATAGTAGGGCCAACAAGTAACGTTTCATTTAATGACATTGAGTTATGGGACTTATGGCGGATGCATCAAATACAACCCGTATCGTGGTCGTACTGCTGTCGCATTTAAACACGGCATGGTGCGGAAGATAATAGCAAAGTTGATTTGTGGTTTGAATTACTTCACTGGGCGGAATTTCTTCCATATGCCCAAGTGATAAAAGGAATTACCAAAGTTGAGCTCGACTGATGGCTTAAAAGGCAGCTGCACCTCATATCTGCCATCTGGGCGACGAACATGGGTTTCGTTGAAGTTTTCTTCAGCAAGCTGCTCCTCAAGGGAAAGTGGTGGTTTATTCGAAATGTCCTCTAACTTCCAAAATTGCTCCAGATCAAACCCCTGGTCTTGATCTAAACGAGTGCAGTGCGCGTTTACCTCAGAAATCGGGGACGAGAGTTGCGAATCGCTTCCTGCTATTATCCAACCAAAAATAGTTGGAATTGATATTAAGCCTCCTCGAGACTCCGTTTTCCCTGCTCCCTTTATGATACTGAAGAACTTATCAGCACCTAGCAGAATGTCAATGGGACCAGGTGAGTAGAAATGCGGATCAGCCAAATCGATGGGAAACTTGTTGGTCGGTATGTGATCAAGGGCGAAGGAAGGAAGGTTGGACGAAATCTTTGGCAAAACATAGCAGTTAGCTTCAACGAATTCCGAATTATGAAGAGAGTTGATTTTAAGGGTAATTATTCCGTTGGTTACTCCAGCTGATGTGGAGGCGATTCCTAGTATCGGAACACGAGATCGTTTGCGAGGCAATCCTAAGCTTTGAGCAACTTGCTCGGTTATGAACGATGCTTGTGATCCTGAGTCGAGAAGGATCCGAACAATTTGATTAACTCCTTGCTTATTCTGTATCTGTGCCAGCGCGGTAGGTAATATAGTTGAGAAACGACGTTTGGATTCTATGGCTTGGTTTGTGACAACGGGAGGTTCGGAATACTGCTGGACAACTTCTACTTGTGGAGTGGTATCGATTGCTTGTGTGAAATGGTCTGTAGGGTGCACTAGCGTATGGTGTCGCGAATTGCACTGGCGGCAACGGAAGTTCGAACGGCATCTATTAGATGCATGACCTTGATGCAGGCAATTGAAACACAGGGCCTTGTTTTTGACAAACTCACGACGCTCTGCAGTTGAAAGCGATTTGAATTGTCCGCAGTGTGACAGAGTGTGGTCCCCACTGCATTTTGGGCAAGTTCGTGAAGGTTCTACCAAGTGTGACCGAACCACAGGTGATGTAATCTTACTACGGGTTTGGTTTGATCGAGAAGAAGCTGAGAGATAAGATTCAAGACAAGCGCAACGGTTTCGTAGATATTCGATCAGCTCATCAATGGTGCAATCAGGGTTAGAAACCACTTCCTCAGCCCAGGCTTGCCTTGTCTCGTGGTCTAGCTTTTGGGTCAAGAGATAGATTAGCCATGGGTCGCGTTCATTCGAATCTAATGCATTAAGTCCACTGACGGCCTCATCTGCTCCATCAGAAATTTTGCGAAGCGTATGAATATTCGGTGTACTGCACAAAGGTAGCGATAAAAATGATTGTATGAACGATTGTACAATAAAATTTTTTTTATCGTAACGTTTTTCTAAACGGTCCCAGGCCTCAACATAATTCTGCTCCAAACACGAAACGTGTTTAATAAGGTTCGCTGCTTCGCCACGAAGGAATGATTTAAGGTAATGGAGTTTTTGGGTACACGTGATTGTTGAATTTGAATCAACCGTTGCGATGAATAAGTCACGAAATGCGGGCCAGTCTTTATAGTCTCCCGTAAAATGAGGGATAGTGATTTTGGGCAAATTATCTGAATTTGGAGGATTAGAGTCAACCGCATTTTTTGAGGATGCAACACTTTTTGCATCTTCGACATATTCAGTAGACCCCGACTTCAGACGATTCATCGCGTCAGAAAGAATTGAATGTGCGTGAAAATATTTGCCTTCATATTCAAAAAACTCTGGTTCACGGTCGACGTAATCTGGATGGTCTATAAAATTCAAAAGCTCATTTTGTGACTGACAAACTCTTGAAATGCTTCATCAAGTTTTTTGATACGAAACTCGATCGTTGAGAGCGATGTATTTGCATCAATGGTTTCAGCAAATGATACCAACGTTGTGATGCAAGCTTTAGCACGACCGCGTTTTTCCACTACCTTGTTCACTTTGGAATTTAGTCTATATGTGTTAATATTGCTTCACAAAGAGAAATTGCTTCAGGAACAACCGCAAAGGAGCAAACGGTAGATTTCTGTTCTTCACTTGTATCAAAAGGTATATAAAATGTCTTTAATTCTCGGTAACAACGACACTCGTATATAACTTGTCATGCAGCATGCATAAAAGGAAAAAAAAAAAATAATTCTTTATCGGAATTATATTTGGTGGTACGTAAGTTTTTTGAAAACCGTAAAATTCAGCTAGGTTTCTATAACTTTTTTTTTTTTTTTTTTATCCGATGGTAGGTGAAAATCTTCCAAAGACACTATGAGAATAGCAAGCTTGTTCTCATAGTAGTGTCAGATTTTTACTGACTAAAAACACCACCCTTCTAAAGATTGTTAGATACTGCAACTAAGATATAACTTATCAAGCAATTTTTCTATCATTAAATAACAACTTTTGACAGGTTTCTATAACTGTAATGTAATGTTCGTGCAACGACAGTTTTCATGCATTCGAAATTAACCGGCGCAATGTTCATGCAAACGCGTGTTCTCTAGCTGTACCTACACTTGTACCGATATGTATATAAGCCGTTATGGTATATGGACGAAAAAAGGGCAAATTCAATTGTTGGACTTAGCACTTCACTAATTAAGTTAATTAAGTTTTATCCGGCTCGAAGGACCATAATATGTTTTGGAATGTGTGTTTGTGTTTAATGTGTATTTTAATATTAATTTAATTATATGTTTGATAAAATGGTAATTAGTATGTGTTGTGTACTCAGCCTTTATAAGTTTGCTCCAGAACCAATGCGTGTTGTATTGTGTATTGTGTATTGCGTATTGAGTTACATTAAAAAAAAATACTCCTAGTCAATTCGTTACAAAGTTTATTTGGCCAACCGATCTCATTGGCGATCAAAGAAGTAATGATGCAGCATAAAAAAAATACAAAGAATATTCAGTACATCAGTTAGAGAAAAGTGGAGAGATTTGGAGATAACATTACTTGCAAGTGCAATGTGAATGAAATCTGTTACAGAGAGCAAACGAATGATAAGACAAAATGAATTCAAGAAAGTTAGCGTGCATTAGCGTAGATAGGGCTTTATGCCAATAAATAAAAAAAAGGTAGATTAAATTTGTTTGGTTGTTTTGATTGTAAATTATGTAGCTTGTATGATCCAAGACACCCATTTTCGGCGATTTTAATCTGCCTCAGCTGCACTGGTCTGGTTTAAAACGGAATCTGATGACACTGTTAAGCTAGGGTTTTCACGTCATATAGCATTAAATCAGTTCCTGCGTTCTGAAAAATCTCTCGCTAAAAACAATGATCTGCACTCTTCCTATTCACAAGTTCTCAAAGAGTATCTTACTTTAGGCCATATGCGTAAAATCAAGGAGAAGGTCAATGATAACGTTGTCTCATCTTTCCATCTGCCACATCATGCAGTGTTCAAATCAGAAAGCTCGTCCACAAAAGTTCGCGTAGTATTTAACGCATCCAGTTCTTCCAGTAATGGGAAGAGTCTAAACGACCTTCTGCATCCTGGACCTGCTCTCCAACGTGATCTCACGTCGCTTATTATACGGTGGAGATTCTTCAAATTCGTCATTAATAAAGACATTGAGAAGATGTATCGCCAAATCTGGGTACATCCGGAAGAAACCCCCTTCCAGCGTATACTTTTTAGAGAATCGGCCGATTTTGAGATAGAAGACCATGAACTGCTTACTGTCACGTTCGGTGTCAACTGTGCACCATATCTTGCACTCCGTACAATGCGCCAATTGGCTGAAGATGTTAAATACCATTTTCCTATCGCTTCAGGAATTATTGAAGAATAATTCTATGTGGACGACTTGATGTCTGGTGCTCATGATCTTCGTACAGCTAGAATTGCACAATGTGAATTGGTTGAGGCTCTTTCGTCCGCTGGGTTTTCAATTCGCAAATGGACCTCCAATTCTTCATATCTTCGAACTCTTGGCGTTCGCTGGAATGCTAAAGGTGATTATTTATATTTCACTAATCAACCTTATCAACCTTCCAATATACCAACTAAACGAGAAGTATTTTCGAAAATAGCGCGCCTCTTTGATCCTGCCGGCTGGCTCGCACCTGTAATTTTGGCATCAAAAATCCTAATGCAACAGATTTGGTCCGACGGTACCGATTGGGATGAATACTTGAAAGCAGAGTCAGCTGAACGCTGGAATACTTTTATCAAAACCTTACCAGACATTCAATGTCTGAAAATTCATCGTTGGGTTAATTATTATCAACCTTCGTCCTGTGTTCGATTTCATGTATTTTGTGATGCGTCAGAACACGCATTCTCTGCGGCCTTGTACATACAAGTTACTAATAACGATTCCAGCAAATTCTCTAGCTTAATATGCGCTAAAACAAAGGTAGCACCAATTAAACAAATCTCTTTACCGCGTTTGGAGTTGTGTGGCGCTGTACTTTTGTCAAAACTCGCGAAGTTTTATCTTCCAAATTGTCCGGTCGAGTCCTATAAATTATTTTTATGGACTGACTCATCAATTGTGCTTGCTTGACTCAATAAGCCCCCTCGCAACTGGAAGACTTTCATAGCCAATCGCATAACCATTATATTGGACAACATAGGAAACACCCAGTGGAGGCATGTGAAGTCTCCTGATAATCCCGCGGATTTCGCCACTCGTGGCATAGTCCCTCTTGACCTTAGGTTAGGTTAGGTTAGGTTGAGTGGGGTTGTGAGTTCATCACAAAAAGACCAGGCACCATAGTGGGCCCATCGCCATCCCCAGGGAACCGTTACGGTTAAAAACCTAAACCATATCGCCCAAACAATCAATTTCCCTGCAGAATTTAATAATGGTCCCAATATTGTTTGAGGAACCAACCTCCTCTAAGTGATTAAAGAAGTACTTGCCAAGGTGCTTCCTTCTACTCCGAGCGATTGCTTGACACTCACATAAAATGTGATAGATGTCTTCCGTTGACTTGTAGGTCCTCGCAATACCTGCATATGTCCGAGTTAGCTAGTCCTAGTTTTATGGCATGCTTCCTTAGAAGGCAATGTCCAGAGAGTATTCCTACCGTTAACCTAAGTTTGGTTCTACTGAAGTTGAGTAATTCTTCAGACTTTTTCCGGTTTAAAATGGGCCACAGTGCCTTTGAGACCCTGTGACCATCTAGCTGTGACCATCTTGTGGCTGCTAAATGGGAAGTTTTTTCGAAAACAACCCTTCTAGTCACGGCCATTGGTGGTCTTATGCCCTCAATCATGGTGTTAGGTGGGAGCTCCGCTCCTTCTTTGGCTAGAGCGTCGGCCCTTTCATTACCTTCAATATTACAATGCCCAGGTACCCAACATAATCTGACACGGTTCTGCGAACATAATGCCTTGAACATTGTGCGGCAGTTCCTTACTAGTTCAGATTTAGTGGTATGTGACTCTAGCGCTTTAAGCGCAGCCTGACTATCAATGTAGATGGCGATATTCTTATTGGATATCGATCTCAAGTACCTCCGCAGCTTTGAGTACTGCCAGAATCTCCGCCTGGAACACACTGCATGTGTCCGGAAGTCTCAGGGCCAGATGTAAGTCCAGTTCATTGGAGAATACACCAGACCCTGTGCCCTCACTGGTTTTGGAGCCGTCAGTATATATCGAGGTACCATTTACCCTCCACACCAAGTTCCTATACCAATCCTCTCGGTCAGGGTACAACACATCATACGGTGTGTCAAAATCTAGTGTACCAAGACCTTCAGCCGCCTTTTCCGGTATTTCGGAGAATTATTCCTTCAAAATACTGCTATGGTCTATCCTACTGTTCTTAAAGAGCCCAATATTAGTGAGTCGTAGCGCACTATTTCCTGCAATTGATTTTATTTGTAAGTCCAGTGGCAAAAGATTCATAAACGCCTCCAGTGCAGCCGTTGGTGTGGTACGTAAAGCACCTGTAACGGCAATGCAGGCTGTTCTTTGTACCCTGGTCAACATATCCCGTACATATTTCTTATTTGTGGCTTTCCACCAGACAAGAGCCCCATATGTAATTATGGGTCTTGCTACCATTTTGCGCTCTCCGAGAGAGAGAGCTCCACTCCTTCAAGTCTGGGCAGGTTGAAGGGTGGTATCTTGTATTTTGTACTAAATAGTACGAGTTCGGTTTTCTCCCTTCGGCCCATAATCTAAGCCTATTGAGGGCTGTTTCCATAAGTTCACTCATCGTGTTCAGGAATTTTCCTTGAACAATGATAACTAACGTCATCGGCATATGCGATGTCTTTGAAACCTGCATTGTTTAATTCTTTAAGTATGTCATCTATGACCAGCACCCAGAGGAGGGGAGAGATAACCCCTCCTTGCGGGGTGCCTCTAGTAACAGATTTTCTTATCGAACTGTTTCCGAGAGTGGAATTGATATTTCTCGTCGAGAGCATTTCGCATAGCCAATTGGTGATGCGTTGCTCGACATTTATCTTTTCCAAGGCGCTTTTGATTGCATCTTTTCTGACGTTATTAAAGGCACCCTCAATATCCAAAAAGGCAGCTAATGCAAATTCTTTCTGGTGAAGGCTGCCTTCAATTTTGCCTATTACCTCGTGTAGAGCCGTCTCTACCGATTTACCTTTCAAGTATGCATGTTGAGCATTACATAGAGTTCCGTTGCAACACTTGCTTCTTATATAAGTATCGATAAGCCTTTCAAGTGTCTTGAGGAGAAATGACGACAGACTAATAGGTCTGAAGTCTTTCGCTGAAGTATGACTTGGTTTACCCGCTTTGGGTATAAATACCACTCGTACTTCTCTCCATGCCCTGGGTACATAGCCTAATCGCAGGCAGTGAATAAAAAGATTTCCGATCATGTTCGTAACTATACCTGGAGCCCTTTGAAGCATAGCCGGCAGGATGCCATCGGGGCCAGGTGCTTTGAACGGAGCGAAGGACTTAATTGCCCATCGCAATTTCTTCCCAGTGATAACATTGTCAACAACCCTTACGTCTATTCCCGAACCAATGTCATATCCATTAGGTAATGGAGATATTGGCGCGCTACTTCCTGGAAAGTGTGCTTCCACTAGTGATTCCAGAAC
The DNA here is from genome assembly GCA_949126925.1 of Cheilosia vernalis. Classification (NCBI taxonomy): domain Eukaryota; kingdom Metazoa; phylum Arthropoda; class Insecta; order Diptera; family Syrphidae; genus Cheilosia; species Cheilosia vernalis. Next base: position 61,713,282 of record OX421358.1, read on the forward strand.
TTCCTCCCTGCTTTCGGCCCACGAACCGTCCGATTTCTTAATAAAGCTAGGGACAGCTGCGTCCTTAGCCAACATTTTGCGAAGTCTGGAAGCCTCGCTAGTATCAGTGATCGCCTCACAGAAAAGCTTCCAAGATTTTCTTTTGGATTGCCTGATCAAGTATTTAAACTCTCTTTTGCTTTCTATGTACAGGTCCCATGTAACGTCGTCCCCCACAACTTTGGCCCTATTGTAGAAATGTCTAACTTGCCTTCTTTGGAGCTTAACTCCTTGTTCCACCCCTGAGGCTGAGACCTTTTGGTTGTCTTTCTGAGCGGGCAAACTTGTTCGTAAGCCTTGCTCATTATCCTGCCTAAGTTCTCAACTTCCCTGTCTAAGTCTAATGACGTTTCAATGAATGGTACTTCATTTCCTATCTGATGCCTAACTATGGATTCGTACCTATTCCAGTCAGCTTTCCTGGGGTTTCGATAGGTGATCGTAGCCTTACTGTGGAAGCCTATCTGAAAGCGAATCCACTTATGATCCGAAAGGGATGCCTCTTCTAATACCCTCCATTTCCCAATTGTGAGGGAATCAGTACAAGATGCAAGAGTAATATCGAGCACCTCTTGCCTGTTCCGTACCACAAATGTTGGGGTATTGCCTTTGTTCCATATAGTGAGTTTAGTCGATAAGATAAAATCAAAAAGACACTCACCTCTAGCATTGATGTCACTGCTTCCCCATTGCGAATGATGCGCATTAGCATCGCATCCAATGATGAAGAGCCACTTGTCCCTGGTCAGCAGCTGCCTTAAGTTACCGGGTGGCACTGACGTCGACTCGTACGGCAGATAAGCCGATATCAGGCACACCGGTTTGCCTCCCTCTCTCTCTCGCAAGAAATTGCGGTTAGATCTCCGTCCCTAAAATTATTCAAAAGAAATGTCCTTATATTGTTTTTTAATAGGATACAAGCCCTAATTTTACCTTCGTTAGCTTTGAAGTAAGGCGTATAATCCCTGATGGAGAGCCCCTGGATCTTGTTGTTCGTGTTGATCCGGGGCTCTTGTATCAGTACGGCTGCAACGTCATGCTTGATTACGTAGTTGACCAAGCACGCCGTCGCGGCCTTACTGTGATGCAGGTTTATTTGCATCGTCTCCATCATCTTTCGGTTTTCCACTTCCGCTCCCTTGGTCATGACCTTAATCATGACCTTCCCCATACTGTAGCGCACCATCCCCTTAGTCTTTTCGAGGGATGGGAGCGACTCCTTGCTCAGGCATAGCAGGAAGTGCTGGCCAAATTGCCGTCTGAGACCTGTCTTTAAGACCTTCCATGTATCGGCCTTCAGTTCCCTATTCTGCATATGGAGAAGGCCGAGTAGTTTGTCGGGATATGTGTATGGCAGCGGAACCCATACCCATGCCTTGGGCGGAGAGTACTTAGCCAACTCCGCCACGGTTACGCATTTGAGTTTGGCGCCGCTCCATACCTCTATGACTTGTAACCGAAATGTGTCCGAATTTTAGTGAGCTGTCAAATTTGTTTTCATGTGTTTGTAAGTTGGTTCGCACGAAACAGAAAATGTGAAATAGAAATACTGATACTAATATAAAACGTAAAAACATAACCTTTCCTCTCTAATGGGCATGCTAAAGTACCTAAACGAACAAAATGTCATGAAAATGGTAAAACAGGTAGGTATAATATTATGCGAATTTAATAATTGCATATCTTCGTACCCGAATGCAAAATATTCAAACGAAAATCAGTTTTACCACAAATATCAATAATTTGTAGTGGCAAAAACTCACGCGCTCAAGAAATATTGAGTATTTATAATATTCGATTTTATTTTCAAGCTTCTTTTCTTTTCCCAGGGACTATTTTTTTTCTTTTTTCTGATAATGGATCCCAATTTGAATCAGAAGACGGCCATTTGCCTGCCATATGGATTTCTTTAGGAAGAATCACAGCGTGCATGCACAATGTACATACATTTGGGAAATGTTGTTTTGTGTGCGTTTGTTATTATTGTGTCGTAGTATGTAAATAATTCATTCTTTTAAATTCTAACTTTTAATGAATGAGAACATGTAAAAAAAAAGGTTGGTGAAAATAATAAGAAAGGGATTTGCAAATGTTATGATGTTTCCGCCTCTAACTTTTGGTAATGCGATTTTGGTTTGCTAAAATCTATATAATAAAGTGAACATTTTTACATGTAGGTATGTTACTGAGATATAACTTTAATAAATATAACGTTTGTAGTTCATTTGGGACATTTTTTTTGCCAAAGAAAATTCGTGTAATAAATCTTTGTAGAAGGTTTATGATATTTCTAGCATTATTACAATTACATAATGTATGTAACATACTATTTATTAAAATATATTGATAACATTTCATACAAGTTGGAATATTTTTTTATGTACATATTTCCATTTTTTTAACAATTTAATCTGCTGCAGTTTTATGTAGCAAAATCAAAAAAAATTCTCATTTTTGTCTGAAACGTCGAAAAGCAGCGCGGTGCACATAGTAAAAGTAAATTTAAAATGTTATTTGACGTCGTGCTACAACGGCAAACAATTTTCAGTACACTGTTTAAAATGAAAATTAATTCTTTAGGAAAACTCATTAAAACATATTAGTATTCTTAAATAATGAAGTCTCTATATTACAATATTTCAATTCTTTTTAGATAAATTCATTTTGACTATTCACGAAATTTTTTTTTATACCACCCTTTATTCCCTTTTACGATTGGTGCTCAACGTCATATAATATTCTCCGTGCACACCGCTTGCCTACATTAAAAGGAGCATGTTACGTGTGTGAGTATAAATTCTCTACCTACTTCGTCTGTGTACACCTACAGCTTACAGCAGACATTAGTTTGTTGTATGTGTGAAGATTGTTTGCAAATAAAAGCGCCAAAATACTATGGTAACTGTCGGTGGACACAAATTAGACTTTGCGCTGTCAGTTCACCTAGTTGTTAAGTGGAAACATAAAACAGCAACCTCGCAGGTTTTGTGTGTATTGAAATGTAACTTTAAAGGACATTTGTAGCTTTGAGGCCATTAATGGTAACGTAAATGTCAAATAGTTACCATCTTATTGGAATGGAGCTTATCGACACAAAACTGAGTCCAATATCCCGTTTGGCGACTATAATTCAAGATAATAGTCACAAATTTCTACTTGGGAACCGGGTGCACCACGGGCGAAGTACCAGCCTTCACCTTTTTGGCCGCACTCGGCTCAACGACATCGTCAGATCTGCCCCTTTTGCTTAGGAGGGTCTCCTTGACGTCTCCCCGACACGGCTTCCTCTCCATCCTTACTGCCCTGTTTTATACTGGCTTTTGCAAGTCCACTAGTGGATTGCCGAGTATCTGCCCTGTCTACGACCGCTGTGGTTGCCGATTTTTTGGCAGCCTCAGCGACCATCGTTTCCTTGGCCCGTTCAAGCTGAGTCCTATCCCAGGCGCTAAGTGAACTAACGTCACACCCCCTGAACTGCTCTACTTTGCGCTTCGCGCTCTCGACTTTACGTCGGGCGTTGCGCATCAGAAGCTTGTTCAGCTGGTGTGCGTTTCTGTTCGTCCCTGCTTGCACGACCACGGGGGATCCGGAGGCAGCAGAGTACCTGCCTACTGCGCCTCCAGTCCCCTTCGTCGATTTGTTGTCCTTAGGGATATCAACGAGAGTACCAGCCACCTCGTTGCTATCCCTATTTACTAAGGTGAGTGTACCAGCCAACTCACCTTTGCCCTGTTCTGATTTGGCGGGAGTACTAGCCGTCCCACCGGATGCCCTATCTACGGAAGTATGCAGTCTGCATCCTCGCTGTCACTAGCCAGCAATACCTCCTCGAGTTCCCTTTCCAAGCCGGAGATGGAAGACTGTGGTTCGGATTCATGCGAATCGTCTCCCAGTTCCATCGCCGGCGTTATGGAGTCCGTTCCCTCCCTTCCTGGAATAATAATTCCTTTTTTTGTATATATTAATTTATTTTTATTTAAGTTTTTGTTCATAATGTTCCCACGAGTAAGGCCGGAAAAAACAAGGTCGACCCAGGCAGCGCCGCCATACCTGGGCAGGGCAAAATACAACAGACCGTCGCCAAGGCGTCTGAGGGAGCTCGTACGCGACTGGTTTTACCCCCAGCCTTTCATCCTTGGGTTGGATTTAAAGGTTTACTCCTACCTCAAACTAAATGGATCACGACAAACGATTGAGACGTTAGTGTAAATCTTAAACATAATTCTCTATGGTGGAATGGACCTTCATGGCTCCAGTTGCCGGAGTGTGAGTGGCCGAATAGTATTCCCGATTCAGTTCCTAAGGACTATTTGGAAGCAAAACCTTTAAAATTGTTCCTCATCCAAGATAGTGAAGATATTCTAACACGATTTTCCTCTTACGGTCGTGCACTGAGAGTAATCTCATTCATGTTCCGGTTTTATTATCATGCTCGTAACTACATTGAATCTAAATCACGTCCTCGCACTCTATCACTCACTCAAAATGAGGTAGAACTGGTCAAACTGAAACTTGTTCATTTGACACAACGGCGATACTTTTCTTCAGAGTTTCACCTTTTATCGAAGGGAGCACCAATTAAAGCTAAAAGTCCTCTGCTGACGCTCAATCCATTTCTTGATTGTCATCAAACTCTTCGTAGCAATGGCAGATTAACTCATGCTGATCTCTCATATAGTGAACGATATCGAATCATATTGCCATACGCCTCTCTATACTCTTCCCTTTTCATTGACAACATTCACGAATTGACACTGCACGGTGGCAACGCGCTTGTTTCACGGATGGTCAGACAAGTATATTGGGTGCCAAGGTTGAAAACATTAATTAAGACACGGATAAATCGTTGCAAAACATGTGTTGTTTACAAGCAGAAAATGAGTAAGCAACTGATGGCTATCCTACCTTCAGAGCGATGCACTTTTCCCCACCTTTCACTTATACAGGTGTTGACTTTGCTGGTCCGTTCGATCTTAAAAGCTTTAGCGGGCGAAACTGTCGTATTTCTAAGGGATACGTTTGTTTATTCGTATGCTTCTCCACTTTGCTATCCATCTCGAAGCTGCTAGCGATCTATCATCCCAAGTCTTTTTGGCAGCTTTTGCTCGATTCATATCTCGACGTGGCCTACCAAAGGAGATGCTCTCTGATCATGGAACCAACTTTGTGGGTGCCAATTCTTTGATTCAAAAGGATTTTCGGGCATTTCTTAAAACCGCTTCCAGTGAAATTGCTTCAAGGTATGGTATTCAAGGACTTGTTTGGAAATTCATACCGCCTGGCACCCCGCATATCGGTGGTTTGTGGGAAGCCGGTGTGAAAAGTTTCAAGACCGCCTCTAGAAAAACTGCCAGCTCAACAAAATTGAATTTTTTGAAGAGTTCTCGACGTTATTGGCTCGTATAGAGGCCTGCCTTAATTCACGGCCGATCTCCCCTATGTCAGAAAACCCTGCTGGCTTGCTAGCTCTCACCCCTGGTCATTTTTTGCGTGGAAGTCACCTGCTCGCATTACCTGAACCACTCTCTCTCTCTTCTTCCGGAAGCTGCTGTTGGCAGCAACACTTTAACTCCTCCTGGAGCATAGGGCGACAACCAGGCCCTTCCATCTCTCTCTGTCTGCAGCACGATACCTCAGCTGCGTCCACGATCGCAAATTTTGGGATTGAGCTTCCGTCAAAACAGTTGACCTCCATGTTGATCTTGGCCTGCCAACTCGCCTTACACCTTGAGGGTTCCACTGGAAGCACTGCTTCGCTATGTTGTCATCTGGTTTCCTCAGTGTATGGCCAATCCAGCGCCATTTCCTCTGCTTGATGTCAACATCCACTTTTGTTTGTCCAGTCCTACGCCACAGTTCATTGTTGGAGATTGTTTGTGGCCAACGGATCTTTAGGATGTAACGCAGACAACGATTAACAAAGGCTTGTAACCTACTCGAGATGTTGGCGGAGTATTTCCACGTTTCATATGCGTAAAGCAGTACCGATTTTACATTGGATTCAAAGAGTTTTAACTTAGTGCGAAGCGTTATTTTTCTAGAGTTCCAGACTGGAGAAAGGATACCGAATGCACCACGAGCTTTATTTATTCTATTTCTTATATCCAGGTCCGTTCCACCATCGAGTGATACATAACTACCCAGATAGTTGAACTGTGTAACCTCTTCAATGGTCTCCCGTCTCAAGATAACCTGCTGTTGATGGTCTCGGCTTGTGTGCATAATTTTTGTCTTGTTGGCGTTTATCCTTAAGCCAGCCACCTCCCCGTTCTGTTGCAGTGAATGACACATTTGGTTAAGGGCACCAATGTTGTTTGCCAGGAAGCAGATATCGTCAGCGTAGTCCAAATGGCTTAGCCTATCAAACGGGTTCCACTGGATACCAAGTCTCTCGTTTGTACCCACCGTGGCAGTCATTACATCAACGATCGCAAGTAAAACCAAAATCGGTGACAGTACATCTCCTTGTCTCACTCCTTGTCGCACTTCAAATGCATCGGAAAGCCGTCCACTGTGCAAGACGAAACACCTTGCGTTGTTGTACGACTCTTTGATAATAGCAACAATCTTTTCAGGGATGCCTCTCATAGCAAGCGATCTCCAAATACAATCACGTTTAACGCGATCGAAGGCCTTTTCAAAGTCGACGAACATGAGGAAGAGCGGTGATTGGTACTCCGAAGATTGCTCAAGAACGATTCGCAAGGTGTTAATATGATCGACGCATGATCGACCACTGCGAAATCCCGCTTGGTGCCTCTTGAGCGTCGATTCAATCCTGGACCTTATCCTCTCGAGAATGATAGTTGCCATCAGCTTTGGGAACACGGACAAAACGGTGATACCACGCCAGTTATTGCAGTTCTTAAGATCGCCTTTCTTCGGTATCTTGACAATAACTCCGTCCTTCCATTCCCTGGGAAAGGTTTCATTCTCCCAAACAGCCTGAACAAGTGGAAACAAGATACAGGCCGTTGCGTCTGGATCCGCTTTCAGGAACTCGGCAGGTATGCCATCCAGTCCAGCTGCCTTGTTATTTTTTAGAAGCAGGATCGCGGTTCTTATTTCTGCACTTGTTGGGGGGTTGATGTCGATTCCCGTGAAAGACCTACGCATGTCCAGCAGTTGATGATGATTCGCGTTTGTACTCTGGTCATCATTGAGCAGTGCACAGAAATGCTCCTTCCACCTTCGCAGTTGGTCTTCTAGTGACACTAAAATGTTGCCGTTCGTATCTAGCACAGGGTGGTTGGTGCTACTCTTTTGACCTATAATGTCCTTAGAGATTTTGTACAGCTCCCTCACGTTCCCTCTTCTTGCAGCTTCTTCCGCACTCTCCGCCAACTTGTCCAATCTGGCCCTCCTATCACGCCTCACACATCGCTGCACTATCTTATGAGCTGCTCTATACTCGTTCTGTAGAACCAACTTACGATGAGCATCAGTTTCATTGTTGATTCTAATTTTGAGTGTTCTGCGATGTGTAATTTTTTCCCAGGTGTCTTGGGATATCCAGAGATCTCTATCCCTTGCTTGCCTCGGTACCGTTTCAGATCCAGTTTCCATAAAAACCCTCTTTACATTGTCCCACATCGTCTCAATGGGAACATTGGCGTTTACATTCACAGTTGACGCTTTGTCGTTTAGGGTGTTGACAAAATTACGACAAATATTTGGGTCACTAAGAGCGATGGTATTAAATTTTGGTCTGCGAGCTGTACTCTCTGAACGTCGCCGGACAGCAGCTGTTCTTAGCCGGAGCGTTGCTAGTAGCGGGTGGTGATCACTTCCTGCATCCGCACTTCTTTCATTCTTTACATCGCAAAGTGACTTCCTCCATCGTTGTTGTATGATGAAGTGGTCGATTTGGTTTTGTGTTCGACCATCAGGGGAGACCCAGGTGACTTTATGGCAGGTCTTGTGTGGAAACACGGTTCCACCTATCACGAGCTGACGAGCGTTACAAAAGTCAACAAGCATATCGCCATTGCTATTTCGCTGCCCCAATCCATGTCTACCTATAACGCGTTCGAGACCTGCGTTGTCCGAGCCAACCTTGGCATTGAGGTCCCCCATGACGATAACGATGTCGCCTTTCGGAACGTTGCCATACACCGAGTTTAGATGAGCATAGAAAGTGGTTTTGTCTTCATCCTCTGCATCGTTCGTCGGAGCGTAACACTGAATGATGGTGATTTTGCGAATTTCGGAACTAAATCTCGCCGTTATTATCCTCGCCGATTCTGGTTTCCAGGAAATTAGACTTTTTCTGGCATGCTTAGTCAGCATAATACCAACACCATTCAGTCTTAGACCACTGCCTGTCTCCTCCTCCCCAGAGTATAGCATCCTAGTCATTCCTGAGCTTGCACTGAATTCAGCTTTACCTCTCCACTTGGTTTCACTCAATCCGAGAATGCTGATGTTAAGCCGGATCATTTCACGCTCTACCTGTTCGTACATTCCATGTCCGTACAGAGAACGAACATTCCACGCTCCAATTCTCGTACGTGTTCGGTAGCCAAAAGTACTATCTGCAGCATTTGAAAGATGTCCAGAGTTTCTGGTTGTCGATTCATTATTTGTAGTGTCTCGATTGCTGTTGTTACATGAAGGATGCCGCACCCCCAAATCCGATGTGCGGTTTACTACAGCCGTTGGGACCGTAGGAGGATTTACCAAAGTTTGGCTACCTCTTGGGGACTCATTTCCATTTGTTGTCATTTTTCATGTAAAAACTTTCTTCGCTCCACCGTTGGTGTTTTCCAGGATATGGGTAATAACCCCATAAGCCCTCGATTCGACAGGCACACCAGCCTTTTGGATGGTCGAACACATTCCATTACAGGCCGCCCAATATGGGAAAACAGACGCCTTTTGTAGCCGCCCACTGTGGATACAGACGCTACTTGCTGCTGCCGTTGGCCTTACAGGATAGGCTCATCCGCCATCAGACTTTCATACCGTTGACCACCATATGTAGTTCCTCCGCTTTTAGGGAGCTTTTTTACAACCCAAGGACAAGATCGTGCCCATTCCAGCAGTGCTGGTTTGTTTGCTTATTCCGGCAGCCATTCGGTCCCCTTTAAGTACGTTAGCGTTACCCACTCTCTACCACGAGGAGGTGTATATAGGGATTTTCCTTTCATCGAGTCTAGGTACCACAAGGCATTAACCTAGTCTCTCCAGTACTTTTAAAGAGAGACCTGAACCACGGATCACTGAATGTTCTCTTTCAATCATGCAGCAGGAATTTTGCCGACGCTGGAAAGATGAATACCTAAGGGAACTGTCCAAACGCTATAAATGGAAACATCCTCAAACCGACGTGAAGATAAATGATCTTGTGGTTATCAAAAACGAAAATTTGCCTCCTTTGGAATGGCGTCTTGGGCGTGTCATCAATACTCACTCTGGTTCAGATGGCCGAGTGAGAGTCGTGACGATAAAAATGAAATTTGGAGATATAACCAGACCAATTGTTAAGGTTTGCGTATTACCAAATAAATGATATCAACCTACATTTGCCTCCAATAATCCACATTTAAACTTTTGCTTTAGATGAAGTATCTATAAACTTAATGAAACGCTACGTGAAAAATGAATTATCGATTTTAGATGAAGTATCTATAAACTTTAAATAAAGTATCTGCACTTATATTGGAAACCTTATTTATCACAATTAATTCAATTGAATTTTAAATAATGCTTGTATCTACTGAATGCACCACACTATAATAGATTTCATTAGTTACTTAGCTTCTATCTGTAATTAATATAACAATTTGGAAATTTTGTAATTATAGTATATAAGTATGAATTCAGTTAGCCGCATTGCGGCAAGTCGGGCGGTAATGCTTAAATCAAATGTAATATATTGTATTGTACCAACGAGTTTGGTGCGATCGGACCTTAGCTTTTATTTCACACTAGAGGGCGATCGCACCAAGTGAAGTTGGGTATAGTTTCATTGAATTGGTGGTATAAAACCAAGGCCGCCATTGTTTTTGGCCTCTTCCTTTTTTTATCTTCGGACTGGCCGGCCGCATTACCTACGCCATCTTGGGCACATTTTCTTTTGTAAAATAAACTCAAAGTATTCAAAGATTTGTTCTTTTTTTCCGCTTCAAAGTGTTAAGAAAACGCGAGTAAACATTTTCTTTTATCTAGAAACTTGAAAGTTTCGTTCGACCCAGTCGTGCACTTTATTTCATATAGCATTTCCCCATACAAAGTTTAATAACCTCTTTCGTCCCCTCAAAGTTTTGTTTTCGCAACAAAAAGTAGGGTATGTAATTTCTCCAAAACGAAACTGTCAAGCCCAACCAAAATCGTTAAAATCGAACAATCCGTTCTCGAGTTATCCGCACACACGGACCTTCTACACGATTCCTAGGAGGCTGTGGATTATTGTATTGCTCACAATGCACACACTCAGACTTAGGAAAAACAAAGCGGAACGGATTGGAGTGCTTACAATACACGATTCCGTATATATGGCCAATTCTGATAGCAGAATTATGCCGCCAAAAGTTTAGATAATAGTGCATACTGCAAGTTTCTAGAGAACAAGGTCAGCATCGAGTGTATTGCACCAGGCACTGAGTGTACTGTTGTTCTCGTGTTCGTGTATCATCAGTTCCACAAGGAGTAGTGAGAGTGACGTATAATCCATGTGAAAATTCTTCATGTGTGTTGTTGTTGTTGTTTCTGCTGTTGGTGCTGGGTTTTATTGTGGCGGCCGCCGGCCGATGGCTCTGTATACTGGTCGCACATCGTTGGTTGGTACTGGCGTATCGTATTGGTTGTTGTTGCTAATTGACAAATAGTAACTCATATCGATGGACACGGATGAATGCAAAATGCATTGCGAAAATGTGTTTACCGCTGTCTCGTTGTTATTGGGAAGCCCATATTTATGATTAATGCACCAGTGATTTTAAATAATTTCTCCCTATTGGGAGTTATAGGTGCAAGCACTAATGTCCTTATAAGGGTGATTTTTTAAGAGGTTTAGAACTTTTTTAAAAAAAAAAACACAAAAAATTCGAAAAAATGAATGAAATATTTATTTGAATTGATAGTTTGATGTTTAAAGATAATGTTTAAAGATAATTTCATGCAAATGTTGACCGCGGCTGCGTCTCAGGTAGCCCATCCGCTGAGTCCAATTTTGGCATACTCTTTCACACATATCGGCCGGTATCTCACGAATGAATGCATGGATGTTGGCTTCCAGTACGTCAATCGAAGCGGGCTTGTCCCTATACACATTAGCCTTGACATACCCCCACAAAAAATAATCTAATGGTGTCAAATCGCACGATCTAGGCGGCCAATTGACCGGCCCGAAACGTGAAATTAACTGTTCACCAAACTCGCCTCGCAATTGCGCCATTGTTTCGCGTGCTGTGTGGCATGTGGCACCGTCTTGTTGAAACCACATATCATGCAAGTCAAGAACTTCCATTTCGGGCAAAAAAAAGTTTGTTATCATCGCTCGGTAGCGTTCACCATTGAAAGTAACGCTGCGATTCGCATCATCTTTGAAGAAATATGGCCCAATAATGCCGCCGGCCCATAAACCGCACCAAACAGTGGCTTTTTCGGGATGCATTGGTAGCTGTTGCAATGCTTCTGGCTGATCTTCACTCCAAATGCGGCAATTTTGCTTATTTACGTACCCATTCAACCAAAAATGAGCCTCATCGCTGAACACAATTTTTCGATAAAAAAGCGCGATGAACATTTCGAACCGAGCACGAATTTTGATAGTAAAATTCAATAATTTGCAAGCGTTGTTCATTTGTAAGACGATCCATGGTTAAATTTCAAACCAAACTGAAGCTGTTTGACAGTGACACAAGGTACTAAACACACGTCAGCTGTCAAAAGCAGTGTTGCCAAAACCAAACCAGCTAAAAAATCACCCGTTATCTCCGAAATAAGACATATCTGAGAAAAAAATTATTTCACTGAAAACAACTACAAACGATTTTTAATGCACCTGGCTAGTTTTTATTTCAAAAACCCAAAAGTGCGGGCTGAAATTTTTTTCTAATTCTTCTAACTTTCTAACTACAAACGAATGTATATCGGACTGCAATTCACGTTTTTCGTTCTAAAAAAAGTGCGGGCTAACTTCACGTAGATACACTCTTTCTATTTTAATATTTTAACAATGTTTCAATCAAATATGCTTCGATTTCAGTGATATATTTTTGTAATTATTGATTTAAAAATGTTCTATCTAGTTCATGAAGTAATGTATAGAAGCAGTTTATGTTGGTATAACATGTTTTTTACCATTTCTTAATCAATGCATTATGATATCAACAATCAATGAAATATTATAAACCTTAGGTATTAAAACGCAGCGGAATTATTACGTGTTCTTTTCGAAGAAATATGTTTATAAGCTACATATTTAACATTCATTTTATATTCTGTCCTGTGAATATATTTTCTTGATTTTGCTCCGAAAGTAATGAAACCAAGTCGGAAATGCAAATTCTGTAATTTTTTGTCCACAGTGCACGCACTTGTGCTTAGTGACGTCGACGTCAACGTCAACACTATAATGATAATATTCTTGTATCTTTGCAGAACTTTTGACTGTGCGGATAATTGATGTAAACGATAATCCTCCCGAATTTAATGCCGGGACATTAACATTGAAGCGAAAAGTAGTTGAAAACGAGGCCATTGGTACAGTGATAGGTAAGTGTTTTATTTTTTCTCTATTTTCTTGACAAGTCGGTAAGCAACTGCTCATGAACGATGCCGCCCACCTCTTTCACTTTTTCTGTGCGATTTTTTTCCGATTTCAGAGTAATTTTGCGAATTTCGATTTTTTCTCATAGTTGCTTAAGATCGCTGATAACTTGGAAACTTAAATCTTTAAAAAGAGGACAAAGTGTAAATTTCCTCAAGATGGACTAAAAGCTTAATAGCTTTCCCACCCGAGTAGTTATTCATTCTCATATATTTTTCTGAAATGGTTTAAAGGCACAACGAAGAGAGAGCGAATTCCAATTAACAGGAGCTATCTAGTATAGTAATAGTAAACTATCTATTCGAAGCGATCGTGAATTTTTAGTCCTCAAGAATCCAAGGAGAGAGGGCAGACGTCTTGGTCTAGCAGGTTCATCCACGATTTTTTAACTTTAGATTTTTTAAGCTTGGCAAATTTAAAATTTCGTGTCAACCCATTGAGGCATGTTTTTTCTAAAAACGTTTAATTTCCACAAAGGGAAAACTGTGCAACAGTACCGAAAAACTTCCTATTAGCAATTAATATTTAAACAATAAAATAAAGAGAACGCACAGTCTTTTCTTATAAAGTAGTTACATACGACTTGCGGTTTTTATTACCTACTAGCTGAGCCGTGCTCGCCTTGCTTCGCCAGAGTTCCACTTCTCAAATTTAAAGCAAAATAATTAGCTTTATACAAACCCACTCCGCGAAATGTATATTGTATTTTTATATGAAAATCAATAAAGGAATGGAAGCTATACAAAGTAGAATCACTACAGCACATTTAAGATCACAATCTCAATTGCATTTCATACCCTATCTATATCAGTTCCTTGCGCCACATTCACGGCGGTCATTTGTGATTAATCGACTTTAACTTTTATGCAACTTAAAGCGCTTTTCTTTTCGCCGGATTGTGCTGTGTTTACAAATATTTCGGACTTAAATTATTTTGGTCATTTTTATTTTTAATTTTGGACGCAAACTTTATTTTAAAGTGGCAAGTGACAACCGTGACCACATTCGCTCTACTACTTAACTCATATTTCTATTATAATTAAATTTAAAAAATAATAATTAAATTTAAAAGCACAAAATATGTATAAAAAAAAAGTTTTTATAAAAACCAACAAAACCGTAAACCTACCCGACTGACTGTAACAAAAAAAAATAACCGACACTATACCTTCAATACATACATAGTCCAAAGAAAGAAGAGAGAAGAAAAAAAATTGTGCGACTGTATCCAATAAACCCGAAATATATGTGTAAACACCGTGCGTGCTGTATGTGTGTGGCTTGATACACGTCATTGAGAAAAGAGGGAGTTGTAATAACCGTATTCTTGATATATTATGAAATAACAATATAATAATTTATAGTCAGAAAGGCCACATCGTATTGTAGCGAGGGGACTCCACCCCTCATGCACCTAAGAAGAGGTTATAAACGACCTCCATTCCAAAGGATTTAAAATTCTTGATGCCGTAAATATCATCAAGAAGGAGAAGCAAAAAACGGAAGAAGATAAGGCCATCCTGGTAAGGCGTGGACTTCCGCTCTTTATGCTTACCTTCGATAGGTCTGATAATATCGAATATATCTACCGAATATCTCCGCGGCATTCGAAGGAGGAAAAAACGTTGAAACTTCGCCGGACCCTGTTTCTCATGTTTTCTCAGTTATTCTCGAGAAACTTGAAGAACAATGCAAAATAAAAAAAACTATTCTCGATCGCTTGGTTAAGCTAGAAAATAATTCACGGAAAACGCGTACTTCAAAAATATCATGAATGAAAAACCAATGTAAAAAATATGCACTTGGAATGCAAACGGACTTTTACAAAAACTCGGCAAATTGTAAATATGCATACGCGAGAAAGATATTGACATTTGCTTGATTTCTGAAACTCACGTGGAAAAGGGATCGAATTTAAAAATAAAAGGCTATAATGATTTTAACGCTTGTCACCCATCAGGAAACGCCAGAGGTGGATCATCATTGCTTATTAAAGACTGCATTGAACAATACGAAGACCTGGAGGTGTAGAGCTTGAAACTATGCAACTGTGCACGACTCGAGTTAAAAATAGTCAGCGTACTCTTAGAATTTCATCTATCTACTGTCCACCGCGTTCCGAGCTTGAAAAAAGTGATTTCACTAACCTGCTTAAATCGCTCAAACCAAACTTCATTATTGGCGGCGATTTTAATGCGAAGCACACGTTCTGGGGCTCCAGATACATCTCGCGAAAAGGTAGAATGCTCTATGGGGCAGGTATGGAATGCAGTTGCGATTTCCTCTCGACGGGCAAACCGTCCTACTGGCCAACTGATACTTTAAAACTACCTGACCTTATAGATTTTTTCGTTGTGAAAGGAATACCTACCAACCACATTAAAGTTGAAGAGAGCTTTGATCTATCATCTGACCACTCACCGGTTATTTTAACATTGAGTGTAAAACTAGCCAGTAACCTAGAGCCAGCGAGATTAACTGGTAGAAACATTAACTGGGGAGGCTTTAGGAACGAAATAGAAGAGAATGTTGAACTGAGTGTTCCACTTACGACACCCTATGAACTTGAGGTTGAAGTTGATCGCTTCGTCGAGATCGTACAGTTTGCCTCCTGGAATAATACGCCTAATCCAAGGAAAACGCCGGCCAAATAAAAGAATTGGTCAACGAAAAAAGGAAGGCGCGTAAGAAATGGCAACAGAGTCGAGCTCCGCAACATAAAGCACATTTGAATTATTTGTGCAATTTGTTGAAGACAGTTATTAAGGATTTTAAAAATCGTGCGATAGGTGCTTACCTTGAAAGTTTAACAGCGAAAAAAGATTCCAATTATTCACTTTGGAAAGCTGTAATAGGCACCAAAAGGCCCAAAATCCCAAAATCGAAATGAATGGGCAAGGGAAGATAAGGAAAAAGCGGACGATTTTGCCGCTCATCTAGAAGAAACTTTTAAACCGTACGATGGCCAAGCGATCCTCGACAATACTAATAGGGCAGAATTACAATCTGACGATTCAACACTCACTAGTGCAACGCTAAGTGAACTAAAACGTGAAATCGAGTCCCTAAAACCTAAGAAAGCTCCTGGTTACGATTTGATCACGGGAGAAGTTCTCAAAGCTCTACCAAGGAAAGCATTAATTAAGCTTCTTCATATTATAAATGCTGCGCTCAGACTAAAACACGTGCCGAGTCAATGGAAAGTCGCGGAGGTCATAACGGTTTTAAAACCAGGAAATAAAATCGTATAGACCGATTTCCCTTCTTCCAGTCATATCCAAAGTCTTCGAGAGAATATTGCTTAGGCGCCAACAACCGGTTATTGAAGACAATAATCTTATCCCTGACCACCAGTTTGGGTTCTGAACCAAGCATTCGACGATTGACCAAGTACATAGAACTACTGACGTAATCGAGAAAGCATTTGAAGAAAAAAAGATTTGCTCAAGCGTATTCCTTGACATCTCACAAGCCTTTGATGAGGTGTGGCACGACGGCTTGAAATTTAAATTACGACAAGTTCTCCCCGCAAGCCTATATGATATATCTCGGGAATAGACTCTTCCGTGTTAGAAATGGAAACGAATACTCGGAACTAAAAGAAATTTCGGCCGGGGTACCGCAAGGAAGCGTCCTGGGTCCGCTTCTCTATTTGTTATATACTCGCGATATTCCAAGGGAAGATGGCACTACCCTTGCTACGTTCGCCGACGACACAGCTATCCTAGCAGTAGGTAATACAATCGAAGAAGCGACTACAAAACTGCAAACCGCAGTGAATAAGGTAAATGAATGGACAAGGAACTGGCGGATCGCCCTCAACGAATCTAAATCTGTTCACGTGAATTTCACCTATAAGAAAACTAATGACTTGCCAATTTTTCTAAACTTGGCCCGAATACCCTTTGCAAACGAGGCCAAATACCTGGGAATGACACTCGACGCAAAGCTGAAATGGAATTCGCACGTGAAAATGAAACGTAAAGAACTCGATATCAAATATAGAGAAATTTACTGGTTACTCGGAAAACATTCCCAGCTCAGTACTGAGAGTTTGTTCTCAGTTTTTATACAAGCAAGTGCTAAAGCCGGTGTGGACCTACAGTATACAACTTTGGGGTTGTACCAAGAAAACAAATGCCAATATTCTACAAACTTTTCAAAATAAAGTGCTTAGAGAAATTGTACAAGCACCATGGTATATTAGAAACGACGATATCAATAGGGATCTCGGAATTCCAACAATCGAAGCTGAAACTAGAAGCTTCGCGAGAAAGCATAGAAACCGACTAATCGGACATATCAACAATACAGTCCGACAAATCTTGGACGAGAGCAATTTATTGCGCCGACTACAATGAACGAAACCGTTCGACTTGGCAAGATAAGATTAACCGCGTCTAATTTGCGGAACACGCAGGATCTTTCACTGGAAAGTAACCTGTCAAAAGTTGTTATTTAATGATAAAAAAATTGCTTGATAAGTTATATCTTAGTTGCAGTATCTAACAATCTTTAGAAGGGTGGTGTTTTTAGTCAGTAAAAATCTGACACTACTATGAGAACGCGCTTGCTATTCTCATAGTGTCTTTGGAAGATTTTCACCTACCCTCGGATAAAAAAAAAAATAATTCCTACTGTTAGTTATGAATTTTACTTTCCTATCTAATCCTTAAATTTCGAATTCCTATTAGTATCGTCAGTATAAATAGTAAACACGAGTGCAGTGACTTTGTCATGATTCTGTCGTAACATGTAGCACTGTCCCGTCTGTAGCTTTCTTGAATGTGGTGATCGGAACGTTTCATGTCTGCCGGCAAACCCCCTTGGGAGTCTGGTATTGCTGAAACGGGAAGGGATACTAAACTGTTAGTCCATGTCCCTTTATGTTATTATTTCACCATACTGAGGGATAGAACATATTATAGTCCGTCTCCAGTCAACTAAGGATCACGTCGTGAAATACGCCAACGACGCCGCCGAAGACGGTTTCCCCCAAGCACCCCTACACCGATGATAAGAGTCAATTAGAACAAAAAGGTAGTGAAATAACCGAGCCATTAATATATGCGCAATAAAGTTCACATTAGCCTCATATAAATATCAACAGAAAAAAAAAAAGAAAAAGAAAACAGAAGTCAATACTGGTAATAACAACCGTATATAATTAGCGATAAGGAATTTGTATATATAACGTATACGAATCTATCTTATGGATATAGTTATAGCTACGGTAACATTTTCAGTTTTGCCTAGTCGTTAAGTGTTATACAGTTTTTTTTTGGTTTTGGTATTTAGTCTTAGTAATTTATATTAATTCGTTATTTACCTTTTTTTTTGTGTTAGGTGTCATAAATACACACATATATATATATATATATATATATACATTCTTATTTGGTGCCTGTTCTTAATCTAGGTTACGCCTGCCCATATCGTTATAAGTTGTCGTCTCACATTAGGCGTTCCCCTTGGTTAACTGAAAATAGAGAATGAAATCACATAAAAAAGATACAATTAACAGACGAATTAGAAGAGAAACAATTGTAGATAGCAACCGAATACTCACTCGCTCCCATAGTGCTCGAGTAGCACAAGATTTGATCGACATATCTGTTTACCGCACCCCCACCAGCGAGAGGTGGGGTGACAGCGCAAAACCCACATTACGACAACATCAGCACCGTAAATAACCCAGCTGATCTGAAGGCCTGTATCAATATGGCCGTGGGAAGTGAATTTTCGTCGTACCAAAGCTCTTTGAAAGAGGAGATTTCTCAAAGCCTGAGGGAAGAATTAAAGGTCAATTTTATGAATTTCATGAAAGATATAAATTTTATTACCCGACCAAGTCAGCCACTCGTAGTGACTGCTCCTGGCCCATCGGCGCCGCCAAACATCCCGCTCTGGCAACGAACAAACAGCCCAGTACATCCAGTTCACAGCCTCAGCCGGATCCGGCGACGAATTCGGTTTTTACTACAGCGACGCTGCCGATAATACCACAAGCGAATCCACCAGTCATTCCCCCGTCAATATACCGGTCAATCCACCGGCAAACCGAAACCTTGGTCCCCGAAGAAATGGCATAGGGCACCATAATACCTACCAGCAAGAACAGGCATCTTATCAGCAAGGGATGCAGCCTCATCCCATGTTTTTTGCTCCTCCTCCGAGACCGCCAGAGTCCACTTATCATGCAGGTCCTATAGGACCCATTAAAATAGATAAGTGGGGAATTAACTTTGAAGGTAAACCTGAGACGCTTACCGTTGAGGACTTCGTTTTCCGCCTGGAGACTTTACAGAGCCAGTACGACTGTACTTGGGCGGAGATCTTAAGAGATTTTCACCTGCTTCTGTGTGGTACCGCATACGAGTGGTACTGGCAATTCCAGCGCACGAATTACCGACCCGATTGGTCTGGTACTGCGTGACGCGCCGATGAGACAATTTCGGAATTCGAAAGCGGACTTCGAAATCATGCGCGATATTATGGATCGACGCCAAGGTACTTGGGAGTCGAGCGATGACTATTTTACTGCGATCTCGAAATTAAGATCTCAGCTTCGAGTGCAGATACCGGAAGGCGAAATGGCGAAATTTCACACTAGACCAGCTAAGATATGCGTGCAAGGACGCAGAGACTGCGTTCCCCAATCGAGACGGTCCCAAACCGCACAGACCTCCCGCTCGGTACAAAGTGCACGAATTAGACTACCGTGACAAGGATACCTTTAATCCCGATGAACAGATTTCAGCGCTGTAATACGGTAACGCACCACCCAATGCCCCTCGCAGGTACGCTGGTGGAAGGATGAAGTGCTGGAACTGTAGAGCTGAGGGTCATTCATTCGTAGACTGCCCTTCAACCATTCGTAACATCTTTTGCTACAAGTGTGGTCAGGAAGGTGTAATTACACCTCGGTGTACACGATGCAATCCGGGAAACCGAATGCAGAGCGCGATGTCAACGGGGGAACCGCGTTCGACGCAAACCCCCGACCAGTAGAGATGCTAGCTAAGGAGAGCCAGACTGAGCAAAGATTTAGTCCGCCCGAGTCCCTTTTCGATTCCAATCTCCAACAATATCCTTCTCTAGTCTCGCTACAAACTTTCATCGACATGTGATACATCCTTCTTGGAAACGGCAGACACTTGTTTAGTCTTCGGACCGGCAGCGGCAGACAGCATTTTCTTCGGGTTCGGGCACGTCTTGTGGTCATGTCCCATCTCCCAGCAT
Source organism: Cheilosia vernalis (assembly GCA_949126925.1). Classification (NCBI taxonomy): domain Eukaryota; kingdom Metazoa; phylum Arthropoda; class Insecta; order Diptera; family Syrphidae; genus Cheilosia; species Cheilosia vernalis. The sequence goes on from OX421358.1 coordinate 61,733,338, forward strand.
CGGAAACACGACCCATTTTGGCGCAAAGGATATGGGCAGTACGGCTTAATATGCCCCGTCTGTGAGCAATTGAAACATAGTACGGCATTTCTATCGGCATTCGGCTTGGTTACAACGGTAGATTTAGTCGATACGGCATTATAATTACGTCCTGACACACACGCAGCACTTTCCGTCAAGTATTTCTGTTGATACCGGTTAACAAGTTGTTTTAACTCGTCAATGGTGCGAGCACCCAATTACAGATTAACATTGGATATGCCGCTACCCATTCCATCTATGATGAAGTCAATGACCTCTGTTTCACTGATATCCGAGCGCTTGGCAATCGCCTGCATATTTAAAATGTAGCAATGCAGTGACTCTTCTTTCTTTCTCCATTTCCTCAAGCTCAGCATTCTATACACGTCTTGGCGAGACATGGCTATGTCGAATTCTTTTAGAAGTGCGGACTTCAGGTCGCTGTAATTGAGCGCAACGGTGCAAACCAGAAACACCTTGGCAGTTCCAATAAGTGAACGTCGCAAACTTAGTAACTTAAACCTATCATCGGCATTTACTGTATGCATAATTTCCTCGAAATCACGGAAGAAATGCTGCACAGAGTGACTTACATCGTCGCCACAAACTTTGGAATGGCATGCTCGATTTTACCGAATTCCGATCTTCGTTCGACTTGAGGGGCGGCATCTTTCTCCAGCTCCTTAATTTGCTTACGGAACTTCAAGACTTCGAGGCGCTTCCGTAGCTCGCACAATTCCTCGTCCAGGGCAGCACCTCTCAATTCCTCGGCATTATCGGCGGCAGCGGCATCGGCATCGTAAACCCCGGCATTTTCGTCATCGCTTACTCTCATTAACACAGGCCGCATTCTAACACAAAAAATAGTATTTTAAATTGAAATTTTCTTTTATTCTTCAGGCCAGTGATGTTCTGATCCCACATCCGAGTTTTAAACAACAGAAAACTTTATTAACAATGAGGATTTCCTCAGATTAAAAATATATATTTCTCAAATTTGCAAAAACCTGTTTCGGCATGTGTACAAAAGTGACAATTAATTACAATCTAACGAACGTCGTCAGTCGTCAAAAGGGTGCCGGCAAAAGGGTGCGTCTGGTAAACACCTTCGCACATTGTAGGTTGAAAGCACAGATGGCGCTTTAACTAATATACGAGGGGAGTTCAATATATTCGCGGTATGGGGGGGATACTCCAAAGATGTGAAAAAATTATTTCGTGATTTTAGTAGCCCCGTTATTCAAGTGTTTTACTGTAAAATTTCATTTGGCTGTGATTATAAGTTTGCTTTGTATTTTGCGTTGAACGAAGGTGAAATGGCTGGTGTCGCGATTATCACTAAAATTGAGAACCGTGCTGTGATAAAATAACTTACTAAACAAGGAAAAAGTAAAAAAATTATTCACGAACAGATGGTGGCTGCTTTTCGAGATTCCGCACCTTCGTTGTCAACTGTTCAAAAGTGGTTAAGTTTATTTCAAAGGGACAGGGATAGCATTGAAGACGACCTTCGCTCAGGCTGCCCACTAACTGGCTGCACCGGAGAAAACATTACACAAGTCGAGAAACTTGTACTTGAGGATGCCCAAGTAAAGGTTAAAACGATAGCTATGAAGATTAACCTTTCTATTGGTACCATACACACCATTCTTCATGACTGTCTAAATCTTTCCAAAGTCAGTGCAAGATGGGTGCCTCGAATGCTCACACCGCTCACAATGCTCCGGTGCACACGGCATGGATTTCGAAGGCTGTTGTACGGGATTGTGGTTTCGAAAAAATTCAACATCCAGCCTATGATCCGGACCTTGCCCCTAGTTATTAATTTTTGTTCCCAGATTTAAAAAAAAACCTTCGTGGTAAGCGATTTACCGATGATGAGGAGCTCAAAACTGCAATAAATGAACGTTTTGGAGAGAAAGGTGACAACTATATTTTTGAGGGTATAGAAAAGTTAATCTCAGGATGTAATAAATGCATTAATGTAAGAGACGATTATATTGAAAAATAAAATATACTACCATTGTATATAAATCTAGATGTATGTATATAAATCTAGATTTATATACAATGATACTACGTACATCAAAGATAAAAGATCATTCAACACGTGCACGAAGATACATACAAAATTGAAGTTAAACTTGGCATGCAACAAAACAGCACGAAACACATGCAAAAACCATCAAAGTCAACATAGTAATCAACCTAAAGACAAAAACTACAAAGCTACACGCATACACGAAACACATGAAAACCACATGTTATCACAGCACAATACTTGAATTTCACAAATCTTATATAAGCGTTGGTATATCAGTCTAACTAACCTCATTTACTTAAACTTATATACTAAATTGGTATCTAATTAAAACTATATCACAAGAAAATATCACAATCATAATTTATAGTGCCAGGGAAGCATCTCTTCCAACCAAACAGATCATTTATATGAGGAAATACACAATTGTATGTATGTATAAAGTGTTTAGTTGGTAGAAATTGTACTCTGTCGTCCTATATTAAGAATCATGTACTACGTTCATTATATGGTTAGAATATATAACATCATGCATTGTTAAGACATTGTTTTTCGGGTCATTTCTTCACTAAGCATCACAGCGCATGGTAACCCTCACAGCTCTCGCACCGGAACTTAGTTCTTCCCACCCCCAAGCCCTGAGCGAGCCGGAAGAAAAAAATACAAGAGAGAATCAGACAAGAACTAAGTTTCGTCCGAATCAAAACTCTCTCTTTAAAATAATAGTTGTGGCAAAACGCTGCAAGCTGGGTGAATCTCCAATTGAACTTTTCTTCTTCTTTGATCTGTTGGAGAAACATATACAACAACAGAGAGATTGACACACAAAACCCTTATCAATGAGGATCTATAACTAGAGTTAGAGAGCCAACTTCACTTGCCCCTACCCCTAACCGATTATCCCCTCAATTTTTGAATGACAGCCCTCTCTCGCGCGTTCTTATTTTTCCTGTCTGTGAATACGTGTTATTAATGGCCGCCGGGTGGCACTATTTCAATAACAAACAATTTGTAATTGAATATATAACAATAAATGTAATAGGAATACACGTTGAGTATGGTTTTTTAGATAGCTTTACTTGTGCTCTATCCATCTTAGGTGCCAAAAAATGTTCATCCATTCACATTTCAGTTTTTTTTTAGTTTTCTTTGCATGAAAAATATTTTTGACAGCAAAATTCATGCAGCTACCTTTAGGAGTTGTTCCAAAAATAGGTTATTACCATGCAAGTTAAACCCAAGTTTTCACTAGAACAAAAGTGATTTATTTCTAATTATTCCTCTAAACATTGCATAAATTTCTATTACTTGGTGGGTATTTTCAACTTCTTTTTTTTAGCACCATATTTGTACAAAATCAAAATGTGATTAGGAATTCTGTGGTTTAATTAGAGTGAATACTGAAATGTGTTGTTGTTACTAAGGAACAGAAAATTATAATAATGATTAAAGATTAAACAAAAATACAATATAATGTTGTATTTTATTTGTACAAAATCAAAATGTGATTAGGAATTCTGTGGTTTAATTAGAGTGAATACTGAAATGTGTTGTTGTTACTTAGGAACAGAAAATTATAATAATGATTAAAGATTAAACAAAAATACAATATAATGTTGTATTTAATTGGATTATTCAATCGAATGTACCAATCCAAATGGTTTTGTTAATTTTTAGTTCTCGCGTGTTCCATTCGTGTTTATAGATATTCTTTTGCAAATTTTATAACGTTGTATTTTAAAATTTCCACTGATGTTTTTGTAAGCCCCTCTTAATTATTAATCAACAAAAACAAGTACACTTTATGTGTTTTTGAATTATAAAAAGTGATGTTGTTCTAAGTATACGCGTGTTTTTTTTGAGCTTCGAACTCAGCAAAGTATGTTTTTCAGTAATTGTTGTAATTGCGTGCTGAAAATCTTACTTTACTTTTTTTTGCTGAGTTCGAAGCTAAAAAAACACATAAATAAAAGGCGATCTATTATAGGATTTTTTTTATTATGGAATTTAGGTACCCGAAAAAATGAAATGCACATTTAGTTATAATCAGGTAGGTAGATATTATAAACGGACAAAATCAAGAATAATTTATCCATTTTATGTACCATTTAAAGATTGAAAATGATGCTGAAACTAAAATAGCTTTTTCCCCACAACATAAAACAAACGCTTTCCCCAAACTGTGTTAAAATACCTATTTTGTTTCAATATGACTTCAAAATGAAAAGCTTTAAAATCGACGAAAAACAAGTTGTTTTCTTTAAAATGTACCTACAATAGATGCTTGAAGTTACGAATAAATCTCTTTTAATAAAAGTGCAAAAATAGTTTGAGTTGATTTTTCTCTGATTAATGTCATGAGATCGATTTCTGATAGATATTGAAAAAAAAAACATGATTTTATTGAGCTATTTGGCATTGTGACAAAATTATATCTGAAATTACATTTGGTAAAAACAATTTCATAAACCTTTAAAACTTTTAAACTGAACTGAGATGTGAGCGCCGTGTAACTAATGAGCACCAAAAATGCCGAACACAGTCGCCCACACGATAATAATGGCCGCCCGAATGACATAAAGTCCCTACATAGCAGTGGCGTGGCGTGAACATTATAAAATGGGAAGTCGAAGCAAAAATTTATCATATACCTATAAATCTAAAAAAAACCTTAGACCTGTGACCCTGTGCAACTTGAAACAAAATCATAACATTGCACATTTGCAAAATCGTTTTCAGAGTACCTATACTAAATTCACTTAAGTCATGCAATGCAATCTGCCAACTGAATTTGTAAACCAAAACACACCCTTACCTACCTCAACATACTACCTCCTGCAATTATTCACACAAGAGACAATAAGAAAAAAATAAGTAAAAGAAATTCGAATAACTCGGAGAAAAGCGCGTTATTTTCTTCATATCATAGCCAAACAAACACATACGATATACCCAAAACACAACCCAATGGCCAGTGGCCATGGCCAGTACCAGTACTCAGCTCTGGGAAGAAAAAAAGAGATACAAACAAATGTTCACTCAGATTCGGCAGTCAAAATGAAATTTGTGAGAGCTTATAACTCGAAGAAAAGCGGGTTATTTTCTACAATGGGTGTTGAACAGAGAGGTGTCAGACTCAGACAAAGTACTCAGGGAAGAAAAAAAGAGATAACAAGCAAATTTTCTCTCAAAATGTACTATAAAGTGAGAACTTTAATAACCCGACATATTTTGGGTTACCTTCGCTTTGTCGCTACGAGACGATGACGATGTTGTATGAAAATGGATACACACACAATTTTTATATGAGTGCTTTTGTGTGTATACCATTTAGTGAGTATTCAAATTCATTTGGTAGTGTTTCATGTATATTCGGTTTTTGGTAGACAAATAGTGTTACCTGGTGGAGATTTCAAAAGGTAACTCGGTAGGAATCGAGTTATATGGACGCCACGCCACTGCTACATAGGATTTCCTAAGTATGCGTGCGGCAGCAATAGCAATGGCGCTCCTTTGATTTGTACAGGCACTAATACTTAGAAATTCCTATGCAGGACAGCAACCAAACAACAGCTTGTAGCCTTGTAGGCAAATGTACAGTTTCTGCTCTCAGTTGGCTCTCTAGATATAGATCCTCTTTGACCCTTACCCTTATCGTATTCGAGAGTGAGTAATACAATGCCATTTGCCCATTGCCCTTGCCAATGAGAGTTTTTTCTCTTTTCCTCTACCTATAGCATTTCGATCGACGATCTGTTTTACTATGAAGCAGAGATGAATGAATAAAAGAGATGGTTATCTTTCGTACGTCTATCCCCCCAAAACCCATTCGTTTACATTGTTGTTTTTGTAATTTCAACCCCCGTCTGTGAATACGTGTGACGAACAAAAAAGCATGTTGCTCATGACCGACCGCGAATCATCTTTCTTTTACGAGTATCGCGGTGCTTAATTGTTTTGTGTTTCATATTGTATTTGTTTGGATTTTGTGGAGGTGTTGATTAAACTAAAAAAAATAGTGAAATACACATTAGAAAATACTTTATTCTTGCAGTAAAGTCCAATTCATGAACTCACATATACTATAATAGAAATGAGCAGGTGTGTGTGACTTCATGAATTTTTCTGGAAAACAGCTTGTAGGCAGCCGCCTTTCCACTGGAAAGATATATATCTCTGTATTCCATTATCTTTGCTATGAAGTATTGTTGAGCATGGCTTCGTGTCGGTTCGATTTTTTATTTTTTGCGTGTAATGTGTGTTTTTATTTCGTGTAACTTTTGTTTAATTGACGATAAGTCTAATTAATATAAATTCGGGGTGTGTGTATTCAACGATGCAGTTGGTTTTATGTTTACAGGTAAGTTGTATTGCATCATTGTATATAAATCTAATAGTACTCTCATCAGACGAATTTTTTTATTTGGGCCTCTGCTCAGCGTTCCCTCCCGTGCTACAATTGTAGCGTTTTTTAGTTTTTGAGTACCTACATTTTTTCTAACTGAGTACAATACTACTTTGGATCGCCGCGTACTACTTTTTATAATTGCATATCAATAACTCATTTCTTATTTTCCAAATTTTCCAAAAATTGTTTGTAACAACAGACTTAAACTACAAAATACATGTTCCAATTTAAATTGTCGAGTAGGATGCGCCTCTTTTTCTGAATTGCTTTGCTGAACAACTGTTAAGCCCGTATGACACTACCTAAGGGTTTTTGTTTTTCGGGAAAAAAAATGTATTTTTGAAAAAGGGAAAAAAATATCGTTTCGTGTTAAGCAACTGGGATGTTTTTTTTTTTTCTTTAGTCTGGGATCCCTGGCCTCCCGTCACTTTGAAGTTTGCGGTTATAAATTCGTTTGAAAATTTGTGGTTGCTTTGCAAAACAATTGTTACCCTTTTCTCAATACACATTTTGTCTCTTTTACACGAAGCTGACATTTGAACATGATTTAATGCTATAAAATGAGGAAAAAATGTGAGAAAAATGTAGTGTCATACGGGCTTTAGTGAAGTCTCAGACTGAACTGAACATACATACCTACTTTGATTGATGTCAATGACAACCAACTTCAATGTATATGAATGTATAATTCACTACCTTATGTTTTTTATAAAAATGTTTTTTTTTTTTTTACATTTTTTAATGTTCCAAAATGATGATATAACTGTGGAATATTTTTCTTTGTTTTTTTTTCGTTAATTTTTATATACATACTTAACTTATAATTTATTCTTAAATATAAATAAACCTTAAAGGTTACGTTTTCATTTATTTTTTGTAGATGAATGAAATAATTTATGTTAAATTAAATCAAGCTTTTCTTTGTGATATTTTTTTTAATGAATAAAAAATGTGTGTTCATATAAAACAAATATTTGAAAATGTATAGTAGTGAATTTTGTTAAACAAATTTCCGATTCTAATTGAAAAATACCATAAAGCCGTTTTCTTTAGGTACATTATTGCGTACTACCTTCAGACCCATTTGAGTACTAATTTTTACCGCAATGAGAACTTTGCCTAACGACAGGGGAGGGAACGCTGCCTCTGCTCTGTAGAGGGCGTATGGTCGCATGGTTAGCAAAAGAATAACCTTTTCTCAGAGAAGAATTGTTTTGAGTGAGCGAAAGGACGGAGAACGACAAAAAAACACACATACACTCTTGTCGTGGTACCTCGTGTGTCGTGTCGTACGCGTGCCTACTTGTTTTGGGTTCCTTTGTGGGTCTGTGTCTCTGTGATATGTGATGTGAGGATGTGACTGGGAGCAGAATCGTTCGTCATACCCGTGAGGCTTATGAGATATGATCGTGATTGTGTTGGTTAATGGTTGGCAAGACAAGATGAGATATCATTCATTTTTCTATATTTTTCGCCGAAATGGTGATTGGTACATTTCCGAAACGTTGCTACATTTCATTATTTCTTTGAAATAAGCGACGTTTCTTTGCTTTGGGTTTTGCTGCATAGGCCCGTTTGTTGAAAGGTGGATATGTAATGTACTTAGATTATTCTTCTTCTGGTTTTGTAGCTACATAATGTACCAGTACCAGGACATAATTTTTGCATTTAATCTCATATAGGTCATTATCAACGCTCAACCCAATCGGAAGCTAATAATTATCCGAGGATATCCGGAAGATTTTCGTGATCTTAATCTGTGATCTACCTATATGCCTACGTTTACCTAACCTATTCCGAAAAAATAAAGCGCACAAACCTAGTTTTTCTGCAATCTTCCAGTTTTTCATAATTTTTGAGGAAAAACTTTAAACGTAAGGGGTAATTATGTTTCTCAGTAAAAGATTAATAAAATTGAACCATACTGTCCTCCGGTTAAGAACAACATGGAGTGCATTTGAAAAAATTTCGTATCTAGCATATGGGTACAAAGCGATGGAGATTTATAAAAACATTTTAAGCAAATATCCTTTTCTTCGTCGTGAAAATGTGCCTAAGGCTTGTGAAATAGTTTCATATTGACAAACGTGCTTACATCAGAGCTTTTGGATTCTTTTGCAAATTGTATTCTCTATTTTCCTTTAATCTTTTTGGGGTATCAAATAAAAAACGAGATATAGTCGTCTTAATGCTATTTGCTTCTAATGTTTTGTTATTTGTTTGTCTATGGGGAGATGGAAACTGCGAGGAAGAGGCCTCATTACCATCATTAATATTTAGAGGTAAACTATAATCCCTTATAAATGTAATTGGTGAAGAGGTTTTATTTACTAATAATGGAGGTGAATCATTTTGAATTTCTTCTATCACAGTAGCAACTTTTAAAATACCTGCACTTTCCCTAAAATTTATAACCCCAAAGCACGGGTCACCAATTACAGTGTCAGTACATTTACACACAGCTATAGCTGACATTGGATTTGCATTTTTAGTAAAGCATTTTCGTGTCCCCTTTGTTATTATATCTTTTGGGTAAAAATGTTTCTCGCAAAAATAGGCAGTTTTTTTTTTCAAAATGTGTGTTCCAAAAATGTTTTAACCAAATTTCCTTTCGGTGGTCATTTGGAACTTGAAAAAATGATAAGGAAAACGTTTTTTTTACGCTGAGGCAATGAGTGTAGGCATCTCTAACAGGCATTTTTGTTTAAAACTTAGGGCGTATGCACTTTAAAATAATAATAATTGTATTTTAATTAAAACAAGCACACCGGTGTCTTTTCTAATTGTTACTTTACTCCTTAAAACATATTCAATTTTTCAATTATGCGAAACTTATAAGAAACTTCTAAATGTAAATTACTAGCTTTACTTTAAACTAAAAGGCAAAACACTTGTGTTAACTTTGCTTCCGTAATGCTTTTGAATCAATTTTTGCCTATGTCCACCCTTTATATTTAGTATTGCAAGAACAACTTAGTTTCCAGCGGAAAGGGCGTGGAAATCCTTTTATTGGCATACCTACTTTAAACATCCAAAAAATTTATATTTTCGCCCAATTACCCTAATAATCAGACAACCCAAAAATTGTTAAAGTTAGGAATTTTTTAGGCAACGAGCTCTGTGACACACAAACATCCATAAAAAACATACATCAAAAAAATATCACCAACAAGCAAAGATCGAAAGAAGAAAATAAATAATTTGTACATGCAAACGAGATGAGATGATACACAAATTATCTCATATCTATTTGTTCGCACAATCCAGAAAATTGTGTTGCACTTTATGCGTACACACACAACTATACGAGTATACGCAGCAGGTACATTCATGCGAAGCGAACAGAAGTGCTTCTGTGTTCTTCTCTTTTTTTAGATCTAATAACAAATCCTGTCATATGTAGCTTATAGGGGTGGTTCATTGTGTTTACTACTTCGTTTGGTTCTCTCTTGCCTTTTTCTATTCTCAGTGACAGTAATTGGTGTCTGTGGTAAGTGCAAAACTATGGTTGCCGTCAATGATAGGAAAATAAAGTAATCGGGCCTTTGCTCTATAGAGGCGCTAGTGTCGATTTCCTCTAATGAGAGTACTATTAGATTTATATACAATGATTGCATGTAATTTCATTTTGAATTTTGGGTTGTGTTGGGATTAAATTTGTGTTTGATTCATGAATGGAAGCTTGGGAAGTTTGGTGAGTGTTTTTTTTTTTTTATTATGTGTGTGGGGTATGTGTGTGTGTATACTTATTTCGTATAAGCGGACTGTATTAGTTAGGTGGTTTATTTATTGTATTGTTTTTGTTTGAGTTATTGGCCGCATTCAAGTATCTAGTTGACTTAAGTCGACTAGATTGGTCTGGATAAGAAATAACCTGAACGCAAAAACTAACTAGATTGGTCGGGAACGTCACTTTTTGACGTGGGGTTTAAGTAGAGCGACTGCGTTCGGCAATTTGGTACCCATTAGTTACACGACGTTCACATCGCAGTTCAGTTTGAAAGTTTTTATAGTTTATGAAATTATTGTAAAATGGAATTGCTGATATAATTTTGTCACAATACCAAATACCTTAATAAAATCATCTAGCAAAAATCGATCTCATTATAAAATAAACTTAAACGGTCTCTGCACTTAAGATATTTTGTAACTTCAAGCTTTTATTTCGAAGTCATTTTGAAACAAAATAGGTATTTTAACACAGTTTGGGGAAACCGTGTTTTTCATGCTGTGGAGAAAAAGATATTTTTGTATTAGCATAATTTATAACATTTATAATCTGTAAATGGTACGTAAAATGCATACTTGAACAATAATGTATACAAGTATGCATTTGTTAAATTCGATATTTTTCCATTTTCTGGTAAATCCCATAATATGCCTCTTTTTTTTTGGCTTCGATGTCAGCAAAGCAAAATAGGATTCTTAGCACGCAATAAGTTCACTTATTATTAGGCCTATTTTTTTGAGCTTCGTACTCGGCAAAGCAAAGTAAAGTATGATTTTCAGCACGCTAATTACAACAATTACGATATACTAACTTGACACTTCGAGACTCGCAATAGTTGTTGTATTTGCGTGCCGAAAATCCTACTTTACTTTGCTTTGCCGAGATAGAAGATAAAAAAAAACACGGCTATTGTTAATTTATAATTTAGAGAGACTTTTATAAAAATATCAGTGGGCATTTGAAAATTCAATGTTATTAAATTTGAAAGTATCTATAGAAAACGAAATAGAACATGCGAACAATAAATAACAAAACAATTTGGATTCCTGTTCGATTAAATTTGCAAAATCTGAAATCGGATCAAATCGCAGAATTAAATTAGCACATTATATTTTCTTTTTGTTAGGAGTTCAATCATATGTACTCATTTTTACGAATTTACGTTCCGAGAATTACCACTTTTTTTTATATGAAAAAAAACTTGCATTTTTATAGTATTCCTAAGTAACATCAAAACTGTTGATTCTTGTTAAAATTAATAGAATTCCCAATCATATTTTGATTTTGAACAGATATGGCGCTAAAAAAAAACAGTTGAAAACACCCACCAATTAATGGAAATTTATGCAAAGTTCAGGAATATTTATAAAAAAAATCACTTGCCTAGTGAAAACATGGGCTTAACTCACATGGTATTAACCTATTTTTTGAACAAACTCCCAAATGTAATTGCATGAATTCTGCTGTAAAAAATATTTTTCATGTAAAGAAAACTAAAAAAAAACCTGAAATGTGAATGGATGAATACTTTTTGGCATCTAAAATGGATACAGAACAAGTAAAGCTATCTACAAAAGCATATCCAACATTTATTTCCTTTGCATTTATTGTTATAAATTCAATTACAAATTGTTTTCTTTTGAAAAAGTTCCATGTATTCACAGACAGGAAAAACAAAGAGCGAGAGAGACCTTACTCTTTGCTCACGATGACAACAAAATAGACGTCAACTTAGTACTCAGTCAGGAATTTCTTGACTAGATTCGTCGGCTACCCCTCCATAAACGTCAACTGCCAAAACTAACCACACGACCATTCTGGGCCAATAAAAATCGAGATAGATCTAGTCAGACAGCTGTCAGACTTATTAAACTAGATACTTGAACGTGCTCATTGATTGAGTTACTTTCATTAGTGTTAAATGGGTAGGGAAATTTTATCCTTTGTGAAATAAATTATGTTTATATGTTCGGTGATGTGTGGTGTTGAATTATTTAATATAATTATTTTTATTATTACGTTTTTTGTGATATTTTACTTGTGAGAAATGTGCGTGAATGACAAATATTGTGTGTGTGAATGTGATTTTATTTTTTCTATTGTGTATTATGTGTATTATATTTTGTTTATCGTGGTTCGACATTGGCTTCTTCGACTGATTTATTACTTGGTAGTATGCAAATTTTGGTGATTGGTCTTTTCAGCTCACCGGTTTTTGTCTTCAGTGTTACGACGCGAATACGGTTGTCTGCTCCCGGATGAACTTGTGCAACTCGGGCCAGACTCCATTTGGATGGCGGAATCCGTTCATCCTTTATTAGGACAAGGTCTCCTAATTGTGGTTGGGACTCGCTTCTGAGCCATTTTGGACGCTGCTGCAAACGCGACAAATACTCGGAACTCCATTGCTTCCAAAAGGTCTGCAACATTCGTTGTATCCGCTTCCACCGATCGTTGTAGCATGGGCTCTCCTATGAGAAAGTGTGCTGGAGTCAGGGCCATGAAGTCATCTGGGTTGTTGGTGAGTGGACACAGGGGCCTTGAGTTGAGGCATGCCTCAATTTGAGCCAGTAGTGTAGTCAGCTCCTCAAAGGTGAAAGTTGCATTCCCTGCCACTCGTTGGCTCCAACAAAGTTTGTCCCACAGTCGCTGAAAATCTCTTTGCAGAAACCTCTTCTCGCTGAAAATCGCCTAAATGCAGCTATAAAGGCTTGAGTTGTCATGTCACTGACAAGCGCAAGGTGAAGCGCCTTGGTAGCCAAGCAAAAAAATATTGCAAAATACGCCTTAAAAGTTTTAGTTCTTCGACCCTTCCAAGCCTTTACTTCAATGGGACCAGCATAGTCCACTCCAGTGAAGCTGAAAGGTCGAGAAACTCGCAGCCGAGGTGCTGGTAAGTTGCCCATTTATTGTTGAGCAGGCTTTGCTCTATACCTGTAGCATATTGTGCACTTGTGGATGTGTTTCTTCACTATGGTTTTTAAATTAACAATCCAAAAACGCTGGCGAAGGTAGGCGATCATCTGCTGACTTCCTCCGTGAAATGTTTTCTCATGCGCGTCCCGCAACAAGAGATTAATAAAATGATGACTTGGCTTTAAAATTATCGGATGTCGTTGTTCATAACCCAAGTCCGCATTTTGTAGTCGACCTCCTACTCGCAATATATTCTCCTTATCAATGAAAGAATTTAATGATTTTAAACCTTTTGTTTTTGCTAGAAACATTTTAGATTGAACAATCCTAACAGCAAATTTTAAGGCTGAATGTAATTCCATCGGAGAAAGGGTGTCTAATTTTCGTTGCATTGGTAGATTTCGGATATTGGACACGAACCTCAGACAGTATGGTAATATCCGCAGCAGTTTCTGGGGACTAGAATGTCGATGAATTACCATTTCAATGCTATTGTGTTCAGCTTCAACACAATGTGTCTTAATTGTGCGACTTTCCTCCTTTGTCGCTGTATGTATCGTTTGACCTGGCATTGTGAAGTCCCACTCCGACCTAAGGAATTGTGGACCGTTCCACCAGAGAGTGTTTCTGTCTAAATCGGAAGGAAAAAGACCACGCGATGCCAGATCTGCTGGGTTTTGTAGCGTTGGAACATGTCTCCAAATGCTACAATTTGTGATTCGTTGGATTTCTAAAACGCGGTTGCTTACAAACGTCTTCCATCTGGACGGCGGTGCTGTGATCCAAGCCAAAGTTATTGTCGAATCTGACCATCGATACATCTTCTCGATGTCAGCTGTAAAGGTAATTTTATGAGTTCTCCACCTCAATATAATATCAATAATTTTATTTTGCTTTTTAGGGCCACCATCAGTCGGTCGTTCAAGGACGTACCATCGAAAACGACCCGGAGCTTGGTAGTTGAACTGGCCTCCTTCAAAACCGCGTGATGTGGAACAAAGTAATGATGTGGTGTTTGAAGAAAAGTTCCATGTATTCTTCAATACATTTTGTGTAGCCCTTGTGTAGTGTCGGGTTATTATCCAGACGCCTCTCCAATTGATGATACCTACGCAAGGCTCCTCGAAGTTACCCCAAGCCCAGGATAACATCCATCCTTAAAGGGAAGTGTAACTTCATATTGCCCATCAGGCAAACGTCTGGTCGTCTCCTCAAAGTGCCTCTCACACTTCTGATTTTCATCAGTATCTGCTACCTGGAATGGTACCTCTTCGATCTCCCAAAACTTTCGTAACTGAGTATCTACGTCGCACACCTGCAGAAAAGTTCGAACCGATATGTGTGGCTGAGCGGATACCCTACCTAGCAAGATCCAACCGAGCTGAGTATTTTGAGCAACAGGTGACATTTCATCGCCCCTGGCGATTTCTGGGAGAATCAGTTCAGCAGGTTGGAAAAACAGTGGGTCAGCTAGGACAAGTCCGTTGATATGTTTCCATTTATTGAGTGTCAGTTTGTTAGCCGGGAGAAGCCCAGTCAGGGATGTAGAGTGTCTCAAATGTAGAGTGTAGAGACCCGAACGATATATCAGCATACCGATGGCATGCTCCACTGCTGACCTTACCCAGCCCTGACACTTCAATAAATGTACTCCGGGTATTTAGATTAAGTAGCTGTGTTGCCGCTTCGGTAATAAATGTGGCTTCAGATCCCGGATCGATTAAGGCTCTTAGGTTCAAGTAGTTTCCTCTCGAAGATCTGACCTTCACCATGGCAGTAGCTAGTAAAATTTGTGTGTTGGTAACGTGTTGTGCGAGGTTGTTTCGAACTGCCGCACTTGTTGTTGGAAGCTCCTGGTGAGCAGTTTGAAAAGTCGGAGCATTTGAGTTTAATGTCGATACTTTATATGACTGAGTTTGTGTATTTGTAAGGTGTGGCATTGCAAACAAGTGTTGTGTAGTGGAAGTGCGATTGTTTGGGTGATTAACACCCGATGCGTGTTGTGTAGGGTGTGAATGTGACTCAACGGATGGTGCTGTGTTGGTTTCTGGTATACTTGTGTTATTGTGAGAATGAAGTAGGGAGTGATGCCTTTGTCGACAAAAATAGCAACGCGTTAGACTGGGACATTGTTGCGTGGAATGGCTGTACGCTAAACAATTACTGCAAACACCGATTTTGTGAACAGTATTATAACGTTCACTAATGCTCATTTTAACAAACCGGTTGCAGGTCCTAATCGGATGCTGTCCCTTGCTACAAACTCTGCAACTAAACTGCTCTTTTTATTTTGTATGCCTAACATGAAATGTGGTTTTGGTTGTAGTGTTCTTTTGGATTGGGTTTTTCGATTTAGGTTTCAACTACCTCTAAAGTTCCAAACCTGGTTTCTAGGAATTTAGTGAACTCATCGAACGTTGGCAACTCCTTCCTGGCTCCTAAACTCTCTTCCCACATTTGCTGTGTGTATGGAGGTAATTTTTGAAAAACAATATAAATAACTATTAAATCCCATTGCTTTACAGGTAGACCAAGGTTTTCCAGCGAATGAAGACACTCTGTAGACGTGTCCAGCATGGTTTTTAGTCCTACTGCGTTCTCATTTTGCATCAGCTGTTGATTAAAAAACATTTTTAAATGTGTATTTACTAAGAAACGGTTACTGTCATACCTTGAACACAAGATGGACCATGCCTTATCATAGTTCCCGGTATCAATTTCCAGATGCTGCAATAAACGTTCGGCCTCACCAGATAAACCTGACTTCAGGTAATGTAATTTCTGAATTTCTGTTAGGCTTGCATTAGTATGAATCATGGATTCGAATTTGCTTTTAAACTGCCTCCATTTTTCATACTGCCCTGAAAACATCGGCAGCGCCATTTCTGCTAAGCGTATACCCATCGTATTTGAACTGCCTTGTACGGTAGGGTTTTTAGATTCGCACTTAGTTAGCCAATCCAAAGAATCCATCAACGCAGTTCTATACACCAAATAGCCTTCCATTATTTCTCCCATAATCGTTTCGATTTCCTTAAGGCTGGGTGGCAGGGGTGGACGTTTCTGCGCCCCGTAGTTTCTCGCAGTTCTTAAGAGATAATTGACCGGAGTAAACGGTTTTCAATAGCCAGTAAATAGACGCAGGTAGCTATTGAAGCACAATTTTATTTTTCAACCTTGATATTGCATAAAGTACCAAAAACCCCCTTTTTTGGGTGTTTTTTCTGCGCCCCGGTGGGGCAATCCCTAGATCAAACATTTTTATTTTTTTTATGATTTACTTTTGTTACCAATGAACTGCTCGAGGTAGCTATTGAAGCACAATTTTGATTTTTTGTGCTTACCATCTTAAAACTGCAGGTTAATATTACTAAAAGCAAACAATCTTTGTGGAGGAACACGGAACTATTTTTTTAATCTGTAAAAAAGAGAATGGGCTTTGCATATTTGTATGTCTGCTCAATGAATAAAAGTTTGATGTTTAGTTCATAAAATAGTTAAATTCGAATTTTGAAAATGTTACTATTTTACTGCATTCTGAATTTTGTTTCAGAGTTTACGCACACTTATGCAATGTAGTTCACAAAATATCCGACATGGCGTTATTCGATTTTTCTCTAAATTTACTCTCTATTGAGAATATATAGTTTGCAGATTTTCGCTCACTAGAGCTGCTTGAACAAAAAATGACAAAAATTTGTTTATTTCGTTTTGTTTGGGTTTCTGATAGATACATACTATTATTCTTGCTGTTTGATAAAGTGAAGAAAGCAACAATGAGATAAATTTTGATAATCCAAGAAAAATTTATGTGAGAGTGGGTGGGGACTGGGTGATGACTTTGTTGTTGTTGATGTGTTTGAATTTTTTGCTTTGTTTGTAGGAGTTTCAAATATTATTGTTTTATACATATTTCCTTGGAAAAGGCAAACGTTCAATATTTGTGTTTTTATTTAGATATTCCGAAATAATTTGCTTACTATTTTCTACTGTTACGAGTTCAGATAATTGAAAAAAATAGCAAGATGCCGAAAGTGTTAAAAATAAAAACATTCATTTGGCTTTAAAATATTAATTATTTTTGCTTTATAAATTCAAAATAAAATAATTAAAATAGGTAATGTAATTAAAACATTCCTGTATAGTGCATTGTTAACACTAATACAAAGTGAAAATGGTATTATTGTTGAACGGTGTGGACTTTTTTAGAGCAAGTTCATATTACCAAGAGATCATTTAGCTTTCCAGTGTTTGGGCCCTATGATTTTGTGTACTTATTTATCAAAATTAAAAGAAGATGCATTCTGAGAAATGTAAATTCAAAATCCGAGAAAATCTAAGGCATATACAAGTATCGAACACCTAACAAAAAACAAAGTCCATAAGTAAATTTCTGCTTAGATTAAATGCCCTGTTTGATTGTTCTTGTTTTTTTAATCTCCTTTTACATTGTGCTGGTAGAGATGCTCAGTATGACTTTCAGATGTAAAAAAATCACCCTATTCCTGTCTGGTTAAAAAGCATATAAGCTTAAAAGTAGTACTGACACTTCCCATCCTGTTTCTTTCCGCTCGACACTAGACTCCTAAAGAAAAACCGGTATAATGTAATAATCGGTAAGAGTCATATGGAACTGACTACATAATACGTATACATTATATTATTCTAGAATATTTTGGTGAATTGAAGTTTTTAAATGCGAGTACCTAGGTATAAAATGACTAAGAGAAGCTCTGCTTTTCTAACTGGCAGATAATAAAAGTGCTTAACTTGCTAAGCATTAACGTGACTTAAATTAGACTGCAAGTACACAGTGTTGATATAATAAAACACGTAGTAACATATCGAACATATCGTTTTTAGTTCCCAAAAATGTGTAGATTACCCACATATCATTAAATTAATGTAGTGTAAGGTACAGTTAAAAAATTGATACAACTTTCAGCTTGCTAAAATTTAAGAAAAGTTCTAATAATATTAGCGGTAACAAAGATTGTGCAACCTCTCGGTATAGAATTCCGTGAAAGGACAATAATAAATACATAGGTAAATGAATAGTGTATTATCCTAGTCTAGGTTCGGTGGGCGTTTCGCATATATTCTAAGTTTAACTATACAAGAAACCCATCCCAGACCCGCAAACAAAGCAAAAGCTACAAACAAGTCAAAACTAATTTTATATAAAAAAATATAAATTATTGAATCTTGGATACATATCTTGAAAAGTAGAAAATTTGCGATTGGATTTGTACGTAATTCGTAGAAAACTGGATACCACACACACTAACATTTTCAGTCTATTCAGACAGAGTTTGCAGCTCAATACAGCTAGCCTATCGCCCTAGGCAGCCAGCTTGTCCTTTTTGTTGTTTTTTTGTTTTGATTTGTTTTGATTTTTTGTGCAGCGAATTGTTTGTTATTTTTATTTAATGAACGTTGAGCGAGTTCTCATTTTACAGATTCTGTAGCCACAAATGTGATCTTAATGGGGGAGGGTGTGCTCGGCTATTTGAAATTCTGTGCACTAATACATGTAAGCATGTTTACATGAGCTCGGAGTTCATAGCTGAGGGACACCCACTCTTAATGGCCTCAACTTCATCCGACAATGAGATCAAGTTGTCATTAATAGATTTCGTTTGCCTAAACAAATCTTCTAAAAGAGACAGACGGCCACTCAACATGTTTTTTGTTCTTTTCGATGGCGAAACCAGATTAAAACTATTGAAATTCATCTCGAGAATCGATTGAGAATTTTTTAATAGTTTAAGTTGCTTTGCTGCGTTCATTTTCGGTGAAGGAATGACAATAATATATGGCAAAAAATGGGGCAAATAAATACTACTCACTCACCTGGTACTTCTGCATACAATTGTAGGTGAAATTTGTTGAAATTGTTAAATTACGCGTCGCGCAAACCCGTTTGACACAAAAACTCACAAGGGTATACTGTCTGATTATTATAATTTTACTTAATTTTCAGTTTTATTTAATCTTTATTTCAGTTCTGTCACACAAATTTATCACTTTTTAATTCTTATCCGACTCGAAGGACCAAATGTTGAGTCTCACACCAATTACTGGGCTGGAAAAGTGTGCCAAGGAGAAACTGTACGCTCTCAAGAAACAAAGATATCTTCCCGTTGGTCAGTGTGGTTATTTAAACGGATAAAGTAAAACGCACAGTTTCGGACTACGTTATAATCGTAATTAATTGCGGGTTTATTCAAAGATTCATATATATAGAAAAAAATTACATTGTTTACATATTACAATTGTCAAAGTGACAACTATGACACTTATGGTTTTCATAACCATAATCTTGTTATATGTACCAATAAGACAATTTAGTGATGATGTAGGTAGTTATATTATTGTTAAATAAATTGTTTAGAAAAACAAATATAATAATTTAAGTTTCAATCTGCTACACAGCCGTTCGAAAAAGATGCCAACAGAAATTTAAATCCAAGAAGGCATGATATCGAAAATCTGGCTGGTTTCCTCACAGGACACAACCACGATATTAATTAAATAAAATTAATTTAACCGACTCCTCACTTTGTCGGTTGTGTCTTGAAGAAGACGAAACAGCTTGGGCACATAATATGTGAGTGTCCAGCCCTATGTGGAATCAGGAGAACTATCTTCTACAGGGAGCTTCTGAGCCCTGAAGAGATGAAGAAGTCATCTGCCAGCAGCTGGATTAACTTTGTTAGAAAAGTGAAGAATCTGCTCGCCTAAACATTATTCTGGCCCTATGGTACAATAGATCTTATAGGTCGACGTGCCCTTCATCGCTCAGGCGTAGGCAGAAGGTTTTACATAAATCTTTACTGTAACTCTCTTCGTCGACTCTCTTTCGTGACGTCGTTTGTAGTTTATGTGCATGAAGAACGAAAGAAAAGTATTTCCCGGAAACATAGTTTGTACACAACTGCGTAGTTGAAATTTAATGCAGTAAAATATTTTTTTTTTAATTGTTAATATTTAAAAAAAGTAAAAATGCAAAGATAAGCACCCTAAAAATATATTTTTTTTGACACTTCTTTTGTTAAGATTGGTTGACCGTGTGAACTGCAAAAGGGAGAAACACACTACAGAAATTACAGAAATAATATAGAGGGGACTATCTGACCCAGCGAACTTCGTTCTGCCCAAATTCGTTAATGTAATGAAAATAATAATTCCGAGAATGAGCAATGCTCATGCTGCTTTATGTAATTCGGTCAATTCAAATTCTTTATTCAAAAGTTTATATTAAATACAATAGAAAAACTGAAGTATTGCATTTTCGATGCGTTTAATCAAACCGCAATGATTAACGTGTCCCCCAACTTTCCACTTTTTCACTCACACGTGAGCACGCCACATACTATTGACCATTTGAAAAACATGAGATAATTTATGTCACAAATATCTTGCGATTGTCCTTGCGACTTAATATTTTTCATAGTGAAAGCGATACGCATGGGAAGTTGAAGGTGTTTGAAAACCAATGGCAAATCATCGGAATCCGCAGAATTATATAATGGTTGCTTGAATTTTTAGGTCAAAATCTTCGCTTCCATGACATTGGAACTTTCGTTTCAAATTGCGTAGCGATGAGCCCCGAACATCCAACGAATTTAAAAATTAAACATTTGAAATAAGTTTGGTTGTATTGGAAGTAGCACTAACCGTTTATCTATCCAAGTTCCATTCCCAATCTCATCCCCTTTAACTTTTATTTTCACTACAAAAAGTAGCATAAATGCCATTTCAATACGAATCCCCCAAGCCCAATATTGTAAAAATTTAACGATCCATTCTCTGGTTATGAGTGCACACACAGACGTCAGTCTCTTTTATATATTGCGGTACCCGCCCGGTTTGTGCGTGCCTTTCGTGTGGAACTATCGGATCCAAAACTATCCTATCTTTAAAACTGGAACCAACCATACCCATCCACAAAAGGGAAATGGACAACAGCGCCACGTATCGGATAGACCGTCAGCGCACCTACCCAATTCCCACGCAAAATTTTGAAAATAAAATTCTTTCTTAGATTTCCTATCTGTGTTAAGATCTACACAATGATGATCAGGCCCATCATAACATACGCTTCTTTAGTATGTCGGACTAAAACAAAACAAAAGAACGCCATTGCTAAGCTTCAAAGGGTAAAGCGACTTGCATGTCTCGGTATATCCGTAGCCATGCGTAGGCGTACGTATCCTACTGCGGGCTGCGGCTATAGAAGCCTTAACAGGACTAACACCTCTCCACATATACATACATAAACAAAGGGCAATTCGCAGCTCGGCAAGTTTGATCGAAATGAAAGAGACAATTCTCAGCGACCATCCTGAGTTAAAGGATTTTTTCTCTGAAATTACAGTACTTGGCATGATCTGCGCGGTAACAGACCGCTTTCCAAAGACTTTATGTTTAAAAAACGGTTCTGTACGGAGATCCCTAGTAGAGAAGCATGCGGGCGTACAATAGCCCACCTACTTGCCAAAATGGTCTAAAGTGGTATACGGATGGTTCCAAAATGGAAACAGGAGTGGATGCTGGGTTCCACGGACCTAACCACTTATACAACACAGGTACTAAAGGCATATACATCCATATATTCACGGACAATCAAGCAGCTATATACGCCCTTAGCTCGCCTATTATTGCCTCCAAATCAGTACTAAGCTGTTTCAACGGCCTTCAAACGCTCGGACGTAGAACCCTCCTACTACATTCCCAAATCACACAAAATGTAGCTCATATTGTGAGAATATCCCAGGTCTAAGACAGACCAAGCGTGCTATTCAGCCGTTCAAAAAAGATGCCAACAGAAATTTAAATCTAAGAAGGCATGATATCGAAAATCTGGCTGGTTTCCTCACAGGACATCACAACCTACGATATCAATTAAATAAAATTAATTTAACCGACTCCTCACTTTGTCGGTTGTGTCTTGAAGAAGGCGAAACAGCTTGGGCACATAATATGTGAGTGTCCAGCCCTATGTGGAATCAGGAGAACTATCTTCTACAGGGAGCTTCTGAGCCCTGAAGAGATGAAGAAGTCATCTGCCAGCAGCTTGATTAACTTTGTTAGAAAAGTGAAGAATCTGCTCGCCTAAACATTATTCTGGCCCTATGGTACAATAGATCTTATAGGTCGACGTGCCCTTCATCGCTCAGGCGTAGGCAGAAGGTTTTACATAAATCTTTACTGTAACTCTCTTCGTCGACTCTCTTTCGTGACGTCGTTTGTAGTTTATGTGCATGAAGAACGAAAGAAAAGTATTTCCCGGAAACATAGTTTGTACACAACTGCGTAGTTGAAATTTAATGCAGTAAAATATTTTTTTTTTAATTGTTAATATTTAAAAAAAGTAAAAATGCAAAGATAAGCACCCTAAAAATATATTTTTTTTGACACTTCTTTTGTTAAGATTGGTTGACCGTGTGAACTGCAAAAGGGAGAAACACACTACAGAAATTACAGAAATAATATAGAGGGGACTATCTGACCCAGCGAACTTCGTTCTGCCCAAATTCGTTAATGTAATGAAAATAATAATTCCGAGAATGAGCAATGCTCATGCTGCTTTATGTAATTCGGTCAATTCAAATTCTTTATTCAAAAGTTTATATTAAATACAATAGAAAAACTGAAGTATTGCATTTTCGATGCGTTTAATCAAACCGCAATGATTAACGTGTCCCCCAACTTTCCACTTTTTCACTCACACGTGAGCACGCCACATACTATTGACCATTTGAAAAACATGAGATAATTTATGTCACAAATATCTTGCGATTGTCCTTGCGACTTAATATTTTTCATAGTGAAAGCGATACGCATGGGAAGTTGAAGGTGTTTGAAAACCAATGGCAAATCATCGGAATCCGCAGAATTATATAATGGTTGCTTGAATTTTTAGGTCAAAATCTTCGCTTCCATGACATTGGAACTTTCGTTTCAAATTGCGTAGCGATGAGCCCCGAACATCCAACGAATTTAAAAATTAAACATTTGAAATAAGTTTGGTTGTATTGGAAGTAGCACTAACCGTTTATCTATCCAAGTTCCATTCCCAATCTCATCCCCTTTAACTTTTATTTTCACTACAAAAAGTAGCATAAATGCCATTTCAATACGAATCCCCCAAGCCCAATATTGTAAAAATTTAACGATCCATTCTCTGGTTATGAGTGCACACACAGACGTCAGTCTCTTTTATATATTGCGGTACCCGCCCGGTTTGTGCGTGCCTTTCGTGTGGAACTATCGGATCCAAAACTATCCTATCTTTAAAACTGGAACCAACCATACCCATCCACAAAAGGGAAATGGACAACAGCGCCACGTATCGGATAGACCGTCAGCGCACCTACCCAATTCCCACGCAAAATTTTGAAAATAAAATTCTTTCTTAGATTTCCTATCTGTGTTAAGATCTACACAATGATGATCAGGCCCATCATAACATACGCTTCTTTAGTATGTCGGACTAAAACAAAACAAAAGAACGCCATTGCTAAGCTTCAAAGGGTAAAGCGACTTGCATGTCTCGGTATATCCGTAGCCATGCGTAGGCGTACGTATCCTACTCCTACTGCGGGCTGCGGCTATAGAAGCCTTAACAGGACAAACACCTCTCCACATATACATACATAAACAAAGGGCAATTCGCAGCTCGGCAAATTTGATCGAAATGAAAGAGACAATTCTCAGCGACCATCCTGAGTTAAAGGATTTTTTCTCTGAAATTACAGTACTTGGCATGATCTGCGCGGTAACAGACCGCTTTCCAAAGACTTTATGTTTCAAAAAACGGTTCTGTACGGAGATCCCTAGTAGAGAAGCATGCGGGCGTAAATAGCCCACCTACTTGCCAAAATGGTCTAAAGTGGTATACGGATGGTTCCAAAATGGAAACAGGAGTGGATGCTGGGTTCCACGGACCTAACCACTTATACAACACAGGTACTAAAGGCATATACATCCATATATTCACGGACAATCAAGCAGCTATATACGCCCTTAGCTCGCCTATTATTGCCTCCAAATCAGTACTAAGCTGTTTCAACGGCCTTCAAACGCTCGGACGTAGAACCCTCCTACTACACTCCCAAATCACACAAAATGTAGCTCATATTGTGAGAATATCCCAGGTCTAAGACAGGCCAAGCGTGCTATTCAGCCGTTCAAAAAAGATGCCAACAGAAATTTAAATCTAAGAAGGCATGACATCGAAAATCTGGCTGGTTTCCTCACAGGACATCACAACCTACGATATCAATTAAATAAAATTAATTTAACCGACTCCTCACTTTGTCGGTTGTGTCTTGAAGAAGGCGAAACAGCTTGGGCACATAATATGTGAGTGTCCAGTCCTATGTGGAATCAGGAGAACTATCTTCTACAGGGAGCTTCTGAGCCCTGAAGAGATGAAGAAGTCATCTGCCAGCAGCTGGATTAACTTTGTTAGAAAAGTGAAGAATCTGCTCGCCTAAACATTATTCTGGCCCTATGGTACAATAGATCTTATAGGTCGACGTGCCCTTCATCGCTCAGGCGTAGGCAGAAGGTTTTACATAAATCTTTACTGTAACTCTCTTCGTCGACTCTCTTTCGTGACGTCGTTTGTAGTTTATGTGCATGAAGAACGAAAGAAAAGTATTTCCCGGAAACATAGTTTGTACACAACTGCGTAGTTGAAATTTAATGCAGTAAAATATTTTTTTTTTAATTGTTAATATTTAAAAAAAGTAAAAATGCAAAGATAAGCACCCTAAAAATATATTTTTTTTGACACTTCTTTTGTTAATATTGGTTGACCGTGTGAACTGCAAAAGGGAGAAACACACTACAGAAATTACAGAAATAATATAGAGGGGAATAGCTGACCCAGCGAACTTCGTTCCGCCCAAATTCGTTAATGTAATGAAAATAATAATTGCGACAATGAGCAATGCTCATGCTGCTTCTATGTAATTCGGTCAATTCAAATTCTTTATTCAAAAGTTTATATTAAATACAATATAAATAACTGAAGTATTGCATTGTCGATGTGTTTAAATCAAACCGCAATGATTGACGTGCCTCCCAACTTTCCACTTTTTCACTCACACGTGAGCACGCCACATACGATTGACCATTTGCAAAACATGGGATAATTTATGTCACAAATATCCTGCGATTGTCGTTGCGACTTATTATTTTTCATAGTGAAAGCGATACGCATGGGAAGTTGAAGGCGCTTGAAAACCAATGGCAATTCATCGGAATTTTTAGGTTAAAATCTTCGCTTCCATGACATTGGATTTGAGATTCCTCACATTCAAATCAAACTTTCGTTTCGAATTGTGTAGCGATGAGCCCCGAACATCCAACGAATTTAAAAATTAAACATTTGAAATAAGTTTGGTTGTATTGGAAGTAGCACTAACCGTTTATCTATCCAGTCTAATTTTTTTTAAAGTTCGGTTCCCATACTAAGTTCCATTCCCAATCTCATCCCCTTTAACTTTCTTTTTCACGACAAAAAGTAGCATAAATGCCATTTTAATACGAATCCCCCAAGCCCAAAATTGTAAAAATTTAACGATCCATTCTCTATTTATGAGTGCACACACAGAAGTCAGCCTCTTTTATATATTGGGGTACCCGCCCGGTTTGTGCGTGCCTTTCGTGTGGAACTATCGGATCCAAAACTATCCTATCTTTAAAACTGGAACTAACCATACCCATCCACAAAATTTCATTGAAATCGGTTGAGTGGTTTCGGAGATGGACAACAGCGCCACGTATCGGATAGACCGTCAGCGCACCTACCCAATTTCCACGCAAAATTTTGAAAATAAAATTCTTTCTTATATTTCCTATCTGCGTTAAGATCTACACAATGATGATCAGGCCCATCATAACATACGCTTCTTTAGTACTGCGATTATAGAAGCCTTAATAGGACTAACACCTCTACACATATACATAAACAAAGGGCAATTTGCAGCTCGGCAAGTTTAATCGAAATGAAAGAGCCAATTCTCAGCGACCATCCTGAGTTAAAGGATTTTTTCTCTGAAATTACAGTACTTGGCATAATCTGCGCGGTAGCAGACCGCTTTCCAAAGACTTTATGTTTCAAAAAACGGTTCTGTACGGAGATCCCTAGTAGAGAAGCATGCGGGCGTACAATAGCCCACCTACTTGCCAAAATGGTCTAAAGTGGTATACGGATGGTTCCAAAATGGAAACAGGAGTGGATGCTGGGTTCCACGGACCTAACCACTTATACAACACAGGTACTAAAGGCATATACATCCATATATTCACGGACAATCAAGCAGCTATATACGCCCTTAGCTCGCCTATTATTGCCTCCAAATCAGTACTAAGCTGTTTCAACGGCCTTCAAACGCTCGGACGTAGAACTACTACACTCCCAAATCACACAAAATGAAGTTCATATTGGGAGAATATCCCAGGTCTAAGACAGGCCAAGAGTGCTATTCAGCCGTTCAAAAAAGATTGCGAACAGAAATTTAAATCTAAGAAGGCATGATATCGAAAATCTGGCTGGTTTCCTCACAGGACATCACAACCTACGATATCAATTCAATAAAATTAATTTAACCGACTCCTCACTTTGTCGGTTGTGTCTTGAAGAAGACGAAACAGCTTGGGCACATAATATGTGAGTGTCCAGCCCTATGTGGAATCGGGAGAACTATCTTCTACAGGGAGCTTCTGAGCCCTGAAGAGATGAAGAAGTCATCTGCCAGCAGCTTGATTAACTTTGTTAGAAAAGTCGAGAATCTGCTCGCCTAAACATTATTCTGGCCCTATGGTACAATAGATCTTATAGGTCGACGTGCCCTTCATCGCTCAGGCGTAGGCAGAAGGTTTTACATAAATCTTTACTGTAACTCTCTTCGTCGACTCTCTTTCGTGACGTCGTTTGTAGTTTATGTGCATGAAGAACGAAAGAAAAGTATTTCCCGGAAACATAGTTTGTACACAACTGCGTAGTTGAAATTTAATGCAGTAAAATATTTTTTTTTTAATTGTTAATATTTAAAAAAAGTAAAAATGCAAAGATAAGCACCCTAAAAATATATTTTTTTTTTTTTTTTTTTTGTTTTTTTTTACAATAAACACGCGCTAAAGAGGTTATGACTACTCTTATGGTGTAGTTTGAATTACACAGCGCGGGCGTTAGGGAAATTGGGATAGAGAAGATAGGAGATTCCGATGCACATTGGTTTTAAATGTCTGCAAATTGAACCGAGGGGGAAAGACAGAGCCGGGCAAGGCGTTCCACATTCGCGTGGTACGGCTTATGAAGGAATCTCTATATTTCATAGTACGACCGAAAGTAGGCTGGAGGGTAAACTGATGGGCATTCCTGGCTTGTCGAGTATTGCGGTTGAATTGTTGAAGGGGTGGAATGCAGCTGGCGATTTCGCTTGAGCACTGTTTAGAGAAATAGCGATAAAACAATGAGAGACATGTTACATTTCTGCGATGTTCGAGCGAATTTATAGAGTTCGCTATATTTGTGTCTCCAATAAGTTTTAAAGCACGATTCTGTATCCTATCCAGCAGGTGCAATGAGGTTTTGGGCACACCAGACCAGATATGAGAGTTATACTCAAGTTTGGGGCGAATGAACGCCTTGTATATGGCAGCCAGATCAGAAGGGGTAAAATATTTCTTGCACCGTTTGAGGAAACCTAGACATTTCGCAGCGTTCTTGGCGACTTCGTGTATGTGGTCATTCCAACGGAGTTTGTCATGGACACACATACCGAGAATGGAAAGTCTTTCGGTTTCGGCGATGCAAGTGCCATTCATGGATAATGGCTGAGGATTCTGGTTTCGCTTTAATGACAGCAGACAGCATTGTGTTTTGGAAGCATTAAATTCCACTCTATTGGCTAAACCCCATTTTATAATGCTGTCGAGATCGGAATTTAATGAGCTTAACATACGTTGCCGTTCCAGTTCTACGGCCGAAGAGCAGGGACGTGAGTCTTGGAATGAATATGAGAAGCTGAGGGTGCTGTCATCGGCGAAGGAGTGGATTGGATTAGAAGTTACAGACAGGAGATCATTTATGAAAATGAGAAAGAGAGTCGGAGACAAAACGGAGCCTTGGGGAACACCAGCATTTATATGGTGAATTTCAGACTTGAAGCCATCCAATACAACTTGAATTGAACGGCCAGAGAGGTAGTTTCTAATCCATTGAAGAAGAGACGCATCGATCCCATATGCACGCATTTTCGACAAAAGAGCTTGGTGCCAAACTCTGTAAAATGCCTTTGAAATATCAAGCGCAACAATCTTCGTTTCACCAGAGTGATGTAGAGATTGGTTCCACTTTTCGGTGAGATAAGCCATCCAATCACCAGTGGATCTGTTGCCACGAAAACCGTACTGCCGGTCATTAATGAGTTTTCGTGATTCAAGATATTTCATGAGCTGACGATTTATCAGCGTTTCCATGACCTTAGAAAGAATGGATGTAAGTGCTATGGGTCGGTAGTTGGTGGGAGAAGAAGATTCGCCTTTTTTGGGGACGGGCTGGACAAATGCTGTTTTCCACCTTCTCGGGAAGAGTCCAGAAGAATAGGACAGATGGAAAAGCTTACGCAGTGGTTTTGCCAGCGTGGAAGAACACCTCTTCAGAACAATTGGGGAAATACAATCTGGACCAGCGGATTTATTTATGTTGAGATCATTAAGTACTCTTGCCACTGTACGAGTGCGAAAATGGATTTGTCCCATGGTGTATTCGACGCTCTGAAGTACAGGTAGAGGCAAAGCGCAATCTGGGAGCATTGAGCTGGCTGCAAAATGTGCAGCAAGCAGATTCGCTTTGTTTAAAGAGTTGACAGCTGGAATGTCATTGTAGATGAGCGTTGGGATCGAAGATGAGACCGAATTCTTTACATTTTTTACAAAAGACCAAAAGTTTTTACTACCCTTGGGACATTGTAGTATTTTTTGCCTCAACTTTTGGTCATACGAGAATTTAACACGCTTGATAATTGTATTGCAGTCATTTCTGGCTCGCTTGAACTTTTTTCGGTTTTCCTCAGATGGGTTGGCCTTATATGACCGAAAACTTAACTCCTTTTGTCTGATAGCCTCTTTACAGCTCGAGTCGTACCACGCATTTTCTTTCGGTATGATACTTTTTATCCTGTTAGGAATAAAGGATTTCATACCTAAGGTGATAATACTAGACACCATATCAGCGGCGGCATCCACGTCGTTATCGAGGAAGCATAACGACCAGTTAAAACTCTTAAAGAAGCTGTTAAGTCCGCTCCAGTTGGCTTTCTCGTATTGCCATACGGTTCTTTTCGGAGATTTTTCTTTAACTGTGTGGTTGGAGTACGAGAAATTAGCTGATATGATGCAGTAGTCCGACGAGCCTAAAGGCGATAATACTTCTAGAGAGTATTTATCAGGGTGGGAGGTAAGAAACAAGTCCAGAGTGTTGGCATTCTGACCGTCAATATCAGGTACGCGTGTTGGCTCATTTACAAGCTGGGTTAATTGGTTTACCTCAGCGAAGATCTGAACATAAATTCCTTCGGGTGTTGTCTGTCCAGTATGTCGAAGCCAGTTAGAATTGTGAATATTGAAATCGCCCGCAATGACAATTTCAGTATTAGGATACAGGGAGACAATTCTTGTAATGGAGTCAGACAGCGCATCAAACTCGTTAAAAGTCGAGTTGCTATCAAGATTAGGGCTTCTGTAGATAAAACAATAGTGAATGATTTGCCTACGGATGTGGAATTTCAGCCATATGAAATTAAATTCCGAATTGGAACATTGGCCATAAGAACCTGGAGTTTGGTAGGCAATATCATCACGTACGTAGATGGCGAGACCGCGGTGAAGAAAGAATAAAGGCACTAAACGATACCCAGGTAGATCAAACTCCGATTTATCAGAATTTACACCCACCTGAGTCTCGCTCAGCGCCAAAACAGCTGGTTTATATTTAGCAACGTGGACGTACACCGAGAAGAGATTCGATCGTAGCCCACGAATGTTGCACATGTCAACCCTAAAATTCCCCATCAATACAAAAAGCAGACACCAAAAAACACAACTCCGACGCTTCTAAGCAGGGCTGTGAAGTGAAAATCCAATGCTAGATTCTCAAATCAAACTGTCATAGGTGTTATGCCCGTATGACAATTTGCTTTGGTCCACCAACAAAAACCTTCACACACAACCCGCTATCCGCCAGATGTTGCTCTCACCCACTCATTGCAATTGCCTTATGTACAACAGTACAAGCACAATCGCTTGTACGTTGGCGGCCGGCGATTGCAAAGACCAAGAAAGTGCAACAGCAAACGAGTTGGAATGGGGGAGGAGGGAATCGCCCATCGGTTTTTTTTTCCTCTTTTTTTTTTCTTTTCCACAACACTTCACTGGCACTGCACTCAGAATGGATTTGCGCGGCAGAAGATTAGTGTTATGATCTTCGCTTTTTTTTTTGTTGGTTTTTTTGTTTTTGGCGCGACTAAGGGGGAGAATGCTACGGCTGCACACACGTGTGTTCGCGACGGGTTGCAGTTCGGAACTGACACGGAATTGACACTTCTTTTGTTAAGATTGGTTGACCGTGTGAACTGCAAAAGGGAGAAACACACTACAGAAATTACAGAAATAATATAGAGGGGATAATTGTGTACCCATAGTCAGTGATTTAAAATAAGCAAAACAAATTTTTGTCCTTTTTGCCTAACAATGGTAAATGTATTGTTAAATGTAAGAGATACTTACTTTACTTCCTATATTTCAAATAGTTTCTTAAGAATTCGCTATTCTGAATTCAAAGAATTCCAAGCAGCTGTTTTGCGACCAATCCTGCACTTGTTGCATGCCAGCTATATTCCACATCATACTTACGATCATCGTGTCGATGGTAGCTACATTTGCAGACGGCACTGCTTTTCTATCAACTTATAAAGCAACAGAAAAGCTACAAAATTCAGTTAATGAGATATGTTATTGGGCACAAAGATGGCGAATCTAAATTATTAAGTCAAAGTCCATCCATACTAAATTTAAAAAAAAAAAAACTATATATATTTCTGGTTATTAATATTATTACACTTAGAATATGATGTTAAACTCGAAGGGAGGTACACATGTAAGAAAGAAAGCAGATGTGCTTAATCTCTACCTCTATAAAAGAGAACACATTTTTCTGTTTGTCCGCGAAGAGGGAGTAGGTTCGTAACGAAACCTCAACAATATATATATTAATCGATTTGTCGTGAGTAGCGGTATTACATTGGACGGTTTTTAGTATCCTAAAGTCCGTTATTGGTCCTTCAAACCCATTTTATATGAGTTTTTAACTAAAAAAATACCATTTTTTATGGTTTAAACATATATTACTACGAATTGGCCAAACAAATTTGAATATGAATTTATTCTTCGATTAGTACACATCCCGGTGAAGAGATTGATGTATCAATCATTATTCTCTGAATTGTATAACAGAAGTTATAAGCAAAAATGTAATTATTTGAGACTTACATATTTCACAGATATGCGTAGGTCATTGCAATCAACAGCCTACCAGTGGAGTGCGGACAGCGTTGCCAACCAATTTTGACGAAAAAAAGCCTAACTTGAAAAAAAAGATGCCTTTTTCAATAAAATAGTGCATAAAATATTTTTTTATGTAAATTGGAACAATAAATCAAAAATTAAACACAAATATAAAAAAAATAACAAAAATTTTTTTTTCGTTTGGAAACACATTCTTTAAGACCGAGCACCGAGGTCTTCTTTTTGCCAAGATTTTTTAAGAATATTTAAAAAAATAAAAAGTCAGTATACGTTGAATCAAAAAAATATATACATATATTTGAAATAAAAAAAATATGCCTTTTTGGAAATAAAAAAGCCTTAAAGCCTTAGCTAATGAAATAATGCCTAAAAGGCATGAAAAAGCATAGGTTGGCATCGCTGTGCGGACACGTTTATCAATTTTTTTTTCTTCTCTCTTCTTTCTTTGTACTAGACTACTAGCTATTGTGTAGGTATAGTGTGAGTGTCTGGTTAATATTTTTTTTAGTTTTTTGAAGTTATTATACCTCTTTAGCGTTGGGCACTTTAAGATGGGAAGAAATTAATGAATTCGCGTTACCTTTAAAACGACAACGCGTCATCGTCACCGAGAAACCGACACCCGATAGGTGGCGCTGTTGTCGATTTTCTGAGAAACTCAACCGATCTCAATGAAACTTTGTATGTGTGCATGGTTGTATGCAGCTAGAAAGATAGGATAGTTTTGGACCCGATAGGTGGAGCTGTTGTCGATTTTTTTGAGAAACTCAACCGATCTCAATGAAACTTTGTTTATATGCATGGTTGGGCTGAGGTTTCCAATATGCGCACTGAGCAAATTCATTTTTTGTATTTTTTTTATTTAAATTGAGTTATTCTAAGATGTACTGTAGAAGAATTTTTCTGCGGAAACTTTTTTTCCTATTTTTTTTTATTTTTAAAGTTTTAAATTTTCACTGAAAAGTGCATGTAAACAAACTGCACAAATGGACACGTTCACTTTGCATAACGTTTGTTTTGCAGTGGAGGGGGATGTGTGGGGGGGGGGGGTGAATTTTGGAAAATATTATAGGTAGGTATTGCCATATGTCAAAAAGTTAAAACAATTTTGTCCTTTTTGATTTTTTTTTTACTGAATATATTATACTGCTAAATATGTATATATAAACTTTAGATCCAGGCGCCTGCCTGACAGTTGTTGGCATACCCTTAGCGGAGCGACGAAGTCGCGTGAGCGTCTAAACCCTGCGAAAAAAAGGGTTAAAATCCTGTTAGCGAGCGAAGCGAGCCACGCACCCCATACTTTAAATACACCAGACTTTCTTAAAGGCGCCTGCCTGATTGACATACCCTTAGCGGAGCAGTTGTGCATGTGTATTGAGATTTCGGAAAAAAAGGTTTCAAATCTTTGTGTATAAATCACATAAACATGGTTTCATTAAAAAAAAAAATATTAAAATTTAATATAAAAAAAAGTAAAAAATGAATAAAA
This sequence comes from Cheilosia vernalis, assembly GCA_949126925.1. Classification (NCBI taxonomy): domain Eukaryota; kingdom Metazoa; phylum Arthropoda; class Insecta; order Diptera; family Syrphidae; genus Cheilosia; species Cheilosia vernalis. Next base: position 61,766,552 of record OX421358.1, read on the forward strand.
AAATGTAAAAAAAAAATTCATTTCCTTTTCCTCAAAAAAAAATATTATATTTATGTTTGTTAGTCCATTTTAAGCTATAAAATAATAAAAAAAATGTTTGCTTAGTGCGCATATTGGAAACCCGCCCCCTCTCTTCACTACCTCTATAAAAGAGAACACATTTTTCTGTTTGTCCGCGAGTAGGGAGTAGGTACGTAATGATACCTCAATAATATATATAGCAATCGATTTGTCGTGAGTAGCGGTATTACATAGGATGGTTTTTAGTATCCTAACTTCATGTTCACATGTATGCATTTATTAAGGGACCCAGCAAAGCGGGTACATCCAGCTAGTATAGATATAAAACTATATTGGTTGCTAGGACATAATTCGGAATTATCCACTGAGAATACAATTTTATTATATAATAATATACTAAAACCAGTTCGGACTTTTATGATATCGAATTATCTGGTTGCACAAGGAAAAAAAATGGGAATAATACAAACACTCTTACTACATCTATACATATAATAAAACTGTAGCCGTTTTCATATGCTTGCGGTTGGCGTGAAAAATATTGCACAGATTTCGATGAAACTTTTTATCAAATGTTAGTTAAGATTCTGAGAAGGACATAGGCTATACCTTTCATTGTCATGCCTATTTTTTGGGAGCGTTTTTGACAAAAATGTGTTTTTTTCTCTAACTTTACTGCCTTTAACTCGCCATTACTCAAACAATTCTTAATCAATGCAAACAAAATAAAATACTTAGGAGAGCCAACACTCTCATAGTTATTTCAAGCCATCAATCAGCTTTCTATGTCCTCTAGAAGCTGAGCTACAACCTAAAATCTAACATGAAAAAAATAAATTTATTTTCTTAAATCGAAAATTATCAGCAGCCGCGGTTCTTGATCGTTGTTCTGCTTTGGGGTGGTTGGGTGGCGCACATCGCATAAGCACGATTTTATGAAAAAAAAACTGCGTGGTGTTTTCTCCGAATTAAGTGAAACGAAAGAGAAGTATGTGACGTGAATGTGTATATAAACAACAGCGACAATATGTTTCTGAGGAAATGCGCAGGTGGCTGATGACGTATGCTGATGGACGTGCAAATGGCGGTGTATGTATTTAGAAATTGAGTTCATGGTTTTTGTTTTAACGAATATAGGTGAATTATGTTGTTTGATTTATTGTTGGTGTTTACACAAATTTCCGTTAAGGCTTTTGTTTTAGTGGTTGTTTTGATATTACCTTCGTTGATACCTGCAGACTGCAGTAAGAAAGTGGAAGTTTAGTAGTTAGGTACGCTGTTGAATTTTCTTTTCTTAAATTGGTGTTTTAGGTAAATAGATTTGTTTGATTTATTGTTTCACATTGACAATGTTCACCGCTTTATTTTAGCTAGACTGTTGATTTCAAACAAATATGCCGTCGAGAAAACGTTCAAATCTTTCTCGAAGCTCAACAAGATCTAGAAAAATGAGTCGAGTTAGATCACAGAAAACGGATGAAAAATATCGGAACCCATCGTTACAAATAACCGCATATACTCCGTTGGTAAATTAAATCAGAAGTGGATTTTATTACACCAAAGAAATTAATTATGCCGAATTTGCTGGTATCGGTGGTATGACCCAGGTCTGTGACGTTGTGCACCGCGGGTGTAACCTCACCATCGATTATTTCTCGCACGGTCAATTATAACTGAGGGAAAAAATGAATTCTAAAATTAACTATGTTCTATTTGATTTTACGTTGAATAAAGTTATCTGAATCATATTTAATTTAACGTTGAAAACTATTTGATTTAAATAGGTAATGTTAGTTTAAATATAGGCAACATAGATTCAAAGTGAAACGTAGTCGCTTTTACATTGAAACCATTTTTTGTAATATTTAAAGTACTCTCAACGTTGTTTTAAAGTGCAACATGCTTATATTTGTCAAAAATTAAGTTTCAACGTGTCATTAACGTACTTTCAAAGTACTGCATAGTTATTTTAAAACGCCATCCACTTCAAAATGTTGAATATTTATTTTTGTGTTGATATTTAAGTGTAAAAATAATGCTAACATACATTGTTGTTCCTACAATGTAACTTCAAATTTGGATCAACGTTGATTTAAGGTGTTGCATATTCAGTTTAAAGTGACAGCGATGTAGAATCAAAGTAGATCATGTTTATTTTTACTTTGATGTTACTCATTTTAATAACGATCAACGTAGATTAAAAGAAAAACGGGTTCATTCTTGTGAAAAGGGAAATACAGCTAAGTGTCGCGGTAGTAAGCTCAATGGAAGAGCAGAAACCAGAGCAAAATTATTTAAGTGGAGAAAAAAGGAGGTAAGAATTATTGACAAAAATTAAAATTATTAACGGATACATATGTATAAAATATATTATAGGAACAACTTTAAACCAAATTCATTAGCAGCCCCAGAGTCGACAAATTCACCGGCAGCTGTAATTTCATATGAGGCTAAAATCTTAAGTAGGTAATAGACAAATTAATTACATTTATGCCCTGTAAATAATGGAAAACCCTATTTTAAAAATAATTTTATTTAGCCAAAAAATAAACTTATTTTAGAGATAGATACCTACATTAGTAAATAAGATATTTTAGTAAATAAATTTAAGAACTTTATGTAATTATGTTCGTTGGAAATAAAATTTATAAATTCTGAATTGCTGTATTTTCTTATGGTTGGATTAAATATTTAATGTGATATTTTCAAAGTCGAAAGCAGTTAAGTCTACGATGCGACATGGTTAGATTGAAGTTAAAAAATGATAATTCAAAATGGTTTCACTTTAAATCAATAACTGAAAGAAGTTAAATTAAAGTTGAAACATTGTATATTCAAAATTGGGTATATTTGGAACTAAAATGCGCTTTGATTAAATCAAAATGTATCCATAGTGATTTTAAAGTCGGACGCATTTGATTGTACGATGCTTCATTATAAAATTAAAGTTAGAGCATAGTATTTTTAAAGTTGAATGCATTTTAATCTAAGATGCATTACGGTTGGATCAAAGTTGATAAACGTTGTTTTGAAGATAAATGAATTTGATTCACGATGATTCCACCTCAAATCAAGGTAAAAACGTGGTTGAATCAAATTAGAAATACATTCGTTTTAAAGTGGGAAAGCATTTTGAATTAATGTCATATCACTTTGATTTTAAAATGTTCGTATTCGAAGCTAAATCGTTCCGAATAATCTTTGATTTAAAGTGGTTTACTTTGATTTTACGTTGTTTTTTCTCTGGGTGATCCCGAGTCAGTGAAAGTAAAAATGCATAGGTATGTATACGTGTATGCTCCAGGCAACAGAACCTCAAATATTGTATTTCAATAAGCTTTCTAAAAAAATTATCATAAAAAATATAATTACCTATCTCATGTATTGAAACATAACTATTATTATCTCCTTTATTGGAAATTACACAGTCTCACGCCGCGTACGAAGTTGCGGGCACAGCTAGTATTATATTAAAACTGTAACTTTTTTTAGGTAAGGTGTTTGTTCGGAATAGATTAAAAAAGTACTGCACGAAATTGATGACGGTTTTCACAGTTGCATTACTAATTGTCGACATTAAGCGATAGAATATGTTTTACCATTATCCGCTGTCCGGAAGCGGATATCTAAGGTGATATCTAAGAAAAGTGGTAATTATTGAATGCATTCTGGCTCCTAGCTTTGGAATGACTCATCCAATTCAAATTCAATTTCTTTAATATAAAGTTCAATTACATATGTATAAAGATTTGAAGTTATAAATCATTTTTGTACGTTATCCTGAAATTAAACTATTAGCGTTGAACTATAAATTTTATACAATTCAAAAAAGTAAAATATTCGATTAAAACTAGATCCTTAAATTTTCCCAGAATTCAGTAGAAGATATTTTGTGTGTGTGTGCGGCAAAATCTGTTTCTCTCTCAGTACCAGTTGCGTTGATTTTTGTATCGATAAAAAATGCTTGGTTTTGCACATCAAAAATTTATACCAGTCAAATGACGATTAGTGTATCGATATTTAACAACTTGAATTAATATTATTTATAACTGAAATACCTGAAATATTTTTTATTTACATATATTTTTTATTTAATATCTAGTTACCTTTTAAATTTATAATTTACTTTTAACCTGCTTCGTTATTTATGAATTACCTATGGTGCCTTTTAAATCTATTCAACCTACCTGCAATATTTGCTTTAAATTTAATTTATTTTGTATTAGTTTAAACTGAAAGACTTTGAATATTATTTGTTTTTTATTTTTGTATTACCTTCTGACAAAAAAAGATGCCTTAATAAAAGAAAACAAAATTTGTATTACATTAAAAATGCGTCTTTACTTCAATGAATTGAAATGATAGATAGATAGATAGATAGATAGGGGAAAATGGGAAAAAGGGGTTAATTATTATTATTATTATTATTAGAACTTTATTGTTACATAAAATAAATTACATAAACAATATATATATATATATATATACAGTTCGAGAGATAATCGAATCAGACCACCATTGACGGGTCTCTTTTCGTCTCTCTACCACTGTAAATCTTACCCAGGCTAGACTCTCTGGATTTTTTCTCCAAAGTTCTTTTCCCTGGGCTCGATTCCTAGTGTTACCGCTGGCATCTGATTTTATAAATCTGTTTCATAGACTGGGTCTCCACCCAATGATGTCCCAAGATATTCATCTTCTGCCAGCCAATCCCAATGCCGATGATGTTGTAAAGTTTGCTTCGTGCGTCTGATCACCGCCTGATTTTCCAGTGCAAGGAATTTCTTCCCTCCACCTGACCCTCAAAGCAAGTAGTCCAACGCATGCAGCACAATGCAATCATCTCAGCCTGGTAAAATCCCAACGACCGCGGTGTTCGCAAGCGGTCCCCCATCTAAGTACTAACCGCACCCAACTCTGTTTGATTTCGGTGATCTGACGAGAACCGGTTTTTTTTTTTTTTAAATTAATTTTTTTTATTAATTGTTAATAAGACTTGACGATTGCCAGGAAAAAGAACGATGTCGAAAAGATGTACAAAAAGTATGTCTTTATTAAAGGACGTAAAGAATTCAACAAAAAGCACAGGTTAGGTTAATTCAATTTAACATGTGGTTGGTTGACAGTTTTGACAGCTTAAGTTTTAGAAGCTTTTCTTTATAAAACATATGTCTTAAGGTGCAAACAAGAATATTAGAATTTCAATGGGAATGTTGCATGAATATTTTAACACTCCTCGTCAACATTAACAATTAAATTTCATTCCAAAAGTTTTAAAACAAAATAAATGCTTATGCTTAGGTACTGCTTTGGTCAATGCATCTGCTGCCATTAATTCTGTCTGGAGATACTTTACATCTACAGCTCCATTTTCAATAGCTTCTCTTATGAAGTGATATTTATAGTCGATGTGCTTTGTCCGCGTGTGTTTGCCTCCATATTTTGCTATTAGTTGTGCACTTTGGTTGTCGCAGTAGATAATAGTTGGCTTCATGAAACCTGGTATCAGCTCCTGCAGTAGAAAACGAAGGGAATATGCTTCCTTTGCTGCTTCACTCAGTGCGACATATTCAGCTTCTGCACTCGATGTAGAAACAGTGCGTTGTTTTCTGGACTCCCAACTGATTGCTGCTCCTGCAAATATAAAGCAAATACCACTTTGAGACTTTCGATCATTAATATCCTCAGCCCAACTAGCATCTACGTAGCCAGTTAAAGGTAACCCGGTTTTACGATAAACGATTCTGGCATTCTTTGTAAAATTAAGATAGCGTAATAGACGAAGACACGAATTCCAATGTTGTTGCTTAGGGTTCTGTGAAAATTGAGCCAAACAGCTAACACTGAATGCAATATCTGGTCGACTAAAAACGGCGAGATGCATCAAAGATCCGATCAACTCTTGGTAGTTGGTTACATGTACGGCAACACCTTCTCCAGCTACAAGTGACTCCTTTTCCAGTTTCAGTTTAACCTGCATAGGGATTTTGATATGTTTTGAATTTTGTAATTTGTATTTTTTTAAAAGAGTATTTATATAACGACTTTGACAAATTGAAATAGCTTCATCAGTCCTTTCAATTTCGAGGCCAATACAAAACGAAGGTTCTCCAAGATCTCGAATTTCAAAATATTCATTAAGATTTTGTTTTATAAGTCCTACTCTATCTCTATTATTAGAAGCGATAATAATGTCATCAACATATATTCCCAAAATGGTTTCTTCATTTTCGTTTATATTAAAATAAACACAATGGTCATATTTTGACTGTAATAAGTTCAATTGCTTTAGCTTTTCATCCAATAAAGTATGCCATTGCCTGCTCGCTTGCTTTAGCCCATATAGAGCTTTAAGTAAACGACACACTTTAAACGGGTGTTTCCCATCAACAAAACCTTCCGGCTGTTGCATATAAATCTCCTCGTTAAGATGCCCATTTAAAAACGCAGTTGAGACATCCAAATGATGTAAGTTCAAGTTGTGTTCCACTGATAAAGCGTATATTAGACGGAGCGAACTTTGTCGTATGACTGGTGAGTATGTATCAATGTAGTCTATACCAAATTTTTGGGAGTAGCCTTTGGCCACTAGCCTTGCTTTCCTTCGTTCAATGCTTCCGTCAGCTTTATATTTGGTCTTAAAAACCCAGCGATTTCCAATCGCCTCTCTTCCAGCTGGTAGATCACAAAGTTCCCATGCATTATTTAACATAAGGCAATTATACTCCACCTTCATAGCCTCAAGCCATTCTGACACATGTGGTGAGTTTGTGGCTTCCTTAAAAGTATTTGGATCTGATAGTTGATGTGCAGTAAATGCACGCTCTACAACTCTGTTTACTTGTGGACGCGGTCTAAGCCTTTGCCTAATATCATTACCATTTTCATTCATATTTGCATCATTGGCAACTTCGATCTCCTCTTCTGCATTTTGATATTCCTCTTCATCATCATCTCTTTCTTCATTTTCCTGTTCATTTTCCATAGAGTCACTCTTAATACTTTGATTTTCTAAAGATTCTTTATTGCCATTCTCTTTTGTATACTCAAACTTATAATAATTTTCATCTCGTTCCCTCTCTTCTTTTCCTTCAGCCAAACCCTCAATAAACCGTACATCTCGACTCTTTATTACAGTTCTGGAATTTCTTTTCCATAGGCGATACGCTTTCGATTCCGCGGAATATCCAATCAACACGAACTCCTCACTTTTTGGATCTAATTTAGATTTATTCGGAGCTTTATTTAAGACGAATGCCCGAGAACCAATTTGTCGTAAATGACTAACAATTGGTACTCGACCTGTCCAGATTTGTTCAGGTGTCTTTTCGTAGTTCAAAGAGGTCGGACATCGATTACGTATGTACGCTGATGTATGGATCAATTCTGCCCATAAAAACTTTGGTAGGTTTGCTTCGATAAGTAAACAACGAGCCATTTCTACTAGCGTTCGATTCATACGCTCGGCCACACCGTTTTGCTGTGGAGAGTATTCCACAGTTAGTTGGCGTTTGATGCCTTCATCAGACAAGAATTTAGAAAAATTGTTACTTAAGAGCTCACGTGCGTTGTCACTTCGAAGAGTTTTTATTTTTTTATTTGTTTCATTTTCCACAAGTTTCTTAAATTGTTTAAATACATCTAAATATTCGCTTTTCCTTCTTAGAAAATACACAAATACTTTCCGAGAGTAATCGTCAATAAAAGTGGCAAAATACAGGCTTTTTCTAATAGATTCTACATTCATTGGACCGCATAAGTCTGTATGAACAATATCGAGAATACATCGAGAAGCTTTTTCCCTTTTAGTTGTGAATGGAAGCCGAGTTTGTTTACCTCTAATACATGCTACACAGTCAATGGATGAGTTATCAAAAATTGGCAAGCCTTTAACCATGCACTTTTTATTTAAGAATTGTAATGCTGCTGTATTCAAATGGCCATACCTCTTGTGCCAGATTTGCAGAGAATTTTCGTTATGGTCAGCTTTATGACAACGTTGATTCTTATCTGACAGTCGATCATCCTTCACCTTGGGTGTCTTGACTAAATACAATCCCCTACATTTGTCGGCTTCGAGAATTGCTCTTTCATTCCTGGAAACACATGCACGTTCGCCTTCTATAAGTACCGTGCAGCCACTATCGGTTGCTTTACTAGCAGAAATGAGATTGCTTCTTAAACTCGGAACAAAGAGGGTTCGATAAAGAGAAATGTTTTTCCTTTCTCCTTTGACTTTTACCTCTAAACGCACCGTTCCTACGCCTTCAATGCGCGCAGATTGGTCGTTTGCAACCTGCACTAGCCCTGAATAATTGTTATCTAGCTCTACAAAATATTTCCTCATACAACACATATGCGAAGTAGCTCCGCTATCGATGTACCAATTGGCATCATCTGTATCGTTATCCATGCTGCTCACCCTCTTCGACACTTCGTCTACATTTACAGTGCACTTCTGAATTTCTGTTGCTATAAAACCTTCCTCGTTATCTGGTGCAAAATTCTCGACTAATCTAATTCTTTCTCTTCCCAGATTAACGCGACAATCTTTCTTCATATGGCCCTTGCGGCCACAGCGATGACAATTGTATTGGAAATTATTATTTGACGTACCTGGTCGCTGATGAATATTAGGTTTCTTGTGGTCAACTCTCACTTTAAAAGCATCATCCTTACGTTCAAAGGTAGTCCTTCTTTTGTCACTTACTTCGAGTAGTCGTGCACGTAACACATCCATGCTGGGAAAATCAGTGGAGGCGTCAAAAGCAGCTTGAATATCCTTGTAACTCTCAGGCAACCCGTCCAGTAGCATCACTGCCAAAAGCTCCTCATCCAATTTGGCATCCATTTCACGCAACCGATTGACAATTGAATTAAATTGAATTAAATATATTTCCATGCTTTCATTTTCATTCATTTTAAAATTTATCAACTTACGAAACTCCTCCACCTTCTGTCGAGTACCTTTGCGATCGTAAGTATTTTCCAAAAATTTCCAAAGTTCCCTCGAAGTCTTCTGTGTCTTTACAATTGCAACTTGCGCAGGTTCCATGGCGATGATGAGCTCACATCTTGCATCCATGTCTTTTATGTTCCATTCCTCAAGTTTTGCAGCATCACTTGGCATCGCCTCCAGTCCTTGCACAATCTTCAGCAGGCGATTTTTGTGCAATACAGCCTCCATTTGTGTCTTCCAAGTAGAATAATTTTCCCCATTGAACAGTGGGATTTTTCCGGTGAATGTAGTCATTATATACAATTATGGTTATGGATTTTATGAATTTTAGAATTCTAATAGTCCTGGGCCCATAACCTGTTAATAAGACTTGACGATTGCCAGGAAAAAGAACGATGTCGAAAAGATGTACAAAAAGTATGTCTTTATTAAAGGACGTAAAGAATTCAACAAAAAGCACAGGTTAGGTTAATTCAATTTAACATGTGGTTGGTTGACAGTTTTGACAGCTTAAGTTTTAGAAGCTTTTCTTTATAAAACATATGTCTTAAGGTGCAAACAAGAATATTAGAATTTCAATGGGAATGTTGCATGAATATTTTAACATTAATATTATTCATTAAACTTATATACTAGACAAAAACGATTAAATCTAATTTAAAACTAACATTGATCTTAATTCTAGCTTACTAGCTCTTGGCGAGCGCTCTAAACTTAACAATATCCTTAAAATTATTGCCTTTCGGCCTTAAATCTATCTATATTTACTTTGATTTGTTTTTTATTTTCCAAGAAACTTTCATAAAACTTGGATTCTTTATTATTGGTATTTATTTAAAAACTATTTAAAACTACCTAAGCTACTTAGCCTAAATTAATTATAATCATCCATCCATGGGCGCCTGACAGCCGCCGACAAGGGTTCACCCATACCGCCGAAACTCGAGCGAGGCCATAAGCGTCGGTCGAGTCTCGGAAGCACATACATGTCGGCTAGCCCAGCCCCTCCCAAGGACCCCCTAATCTATCCTAAACCTACAAACTTAATATCTATCTTAAAACTAAGGAGGATGCTACGTTAGTAGCGCATCGGCCCGGGAGAGCGTATCAACTCTCACCTCTTCCTCAAGCCCCCAAAATTCGGTGAACTGCTTTACAGTATCGACCCTGTCCCGATCCGCAATTGCGGTGCTAAAACGGAGGAGCTCCTGAGCATTAGCGGCGTACCCGTCGCGGATGAGCCGCCTATCCCTCGCGCCGCGGTGGCTGTGGTACAATACCGGCACACCATCTTTATTCTGGACTAACCCTTTCATGTCTACATGAAGGAATGCCTCAGGCGGGATAAAGCCAGACCGAAGCGTACTCTCATGGTACATTAAATTGGGGTAGTAAGCCCCTGAGATCAGGCTATTATCACTGGCCATCGCCCTTGCAACGTGCCTCCGAATCACCTTAATAAGGAAATTGTCAACCCTATTCAGTCGAGCCCCATTGTATAGGGTCCTGTTGGGATAGCATTTTGTGTATTCAGATTCGGGAGTTCTAAACAGCCCTAGACAGGCCCTGAGACATTGTTTCTCAAACACCCGAATCTTTTCCATATAGAACGGCGTTATATTGAACCACAAAGGACAGCCATAAGCGATGATGGGCCTTATGAGGACCACGTAGCAAATGACCTTCACCCTGGAGTCAAGTTGACTGCTGCGAAACAGTCTCCTTGTCAGAGCGTAGGCCCGCTTAGCCCCAGCAAGACAAACATCTATATGTTTGTCAAAATACAGATACTGGTCAAGCCAGATGCCAAGATACCGGACCACGTTTTTCACCACAAACGGCCGTCCCTGCTGTCCAATAATTGTTAATTTTCTCCAGTTTTTTCTGGTATCCCTAGGGGCCCCAGCCAATGGAGTTCTGAACAGGATTGTTTCCGATTTTTGGAAATTGATTTTCAACTTCCAATCATCGCAATACCTCTTAATTTGCTCGAAGTCACGCCGCAGAAGGATTCTGATGACCTCGATTTTTGGTCCTGATCTGTACGCCAATAAATCGTCTGCGTACGCTATAGCATGTCTGAGGGATCCCACCAGATCACTTGTGTAAATATTAAACAGGCTCGGAGAATTCACTGCTCCCTGTTGTAAGCCGTTTTTAATTTCGAAAACCCTGCTCGAAGTCACATTGCCAGATTTGACAACGAACTTCTTTCCCATAACCATGTCATAAATCATATACAGCAAAGGTTTTTGAATGCCCAATCTGGTCAGCTTATAAAAAAGTCCCTCCAACCAAACATTATCGAAGGCCTTTTCAAAGTCGACCAGGCAGGCACCCGTGCATTGATTCTTACTTTTATTCCACTGAATGTCGGAGACCAGTTTCGACCCGGCGTGAATAGTGTCATGCCCCGCTCTAAAGCCAAACTGATTTTCCGGAATTATCTTGTTTTCCTCAACCCATCTCAAAAGAGATCTATTGACGACTTTCTCGAATACCTTGCTAACATTCGGGAGCAAACTAATTGACCGAAGATTAGAAGGGTTTGTCCTATCTTTATCCTTTTTAGGGATAGGGTGTACCACCGCTATTTTCCACTGCTCCGGATAATATGCATTATTCAGCGCATTGTTAAATAGAGTGGCGAAGATATCTATCGCCTCCAGCGGCAGGTGTCTAAATACGACGTTTGGGACACCGTCAACTCCCGCCGATTTTTTGTTTTTCAGTGATTCAAAAATAAACCGAAGTTCATCTCTACTCACGAACAGATGAGTATTTGCATCGGCGATTGTGCCATTTGCACGGTTGTCGTCATTGAACCCGGTGAAACCGTTGTTCTCGGATCGCCAATCTTGAATTTCGGCCCGCAGATAAAAGTGGTTAAGAAAGGTCCTCTCCTCGAGATCGCGGTTACGGCGAACAGGGTTGTTCACCGTATACACACTCTCAAAGAAAGCTCGAGTCAGCACTCTCCGGACTTATGCCATATGTCCGAGGTATTCGGACACATGAAATGTCGTTATGATCTTTCCGCCTGAACAGTTTATTTATTTGTGGGAACATATTCGGACTACTGGTTTTTATAGCCCGAATTTTATTGCCCCAATGCAAACTTACAGATTTTCTGTAATTTTCGGTGATCGGTACAAAGCATCGATTGTCGCGTTTCGATACTTTTCAGTTTGTTCTTCGTCGTTAGAACGTCCTACCCGAGGGATAGTCCGCTGCATTGTCCGTTTGATGACGACATTCATTTGCCGTAAATGAGTGTCGATCTCATCGTTCGTCAAGTTCCTGTTTGTCGGTGGGTCGATCTCGCATGAGCGTATGTCGCGTTTTAGAACTCTGGAGAAGCGCGACCACTGCGCTTTTCGGTAATCGAAAGAACGCACTTGGTCGTACTGCTCCAGCTGCGTCTGCTCGTTCGGGATCCGTAATACGGCGGCAAGTTCGTAGTGATCACTATCGTACTTAACCGCTCGTAAACAGTTCCGCGTGCTTAGATCAGTGTTTGTTAGTTCGAGTCTTTCGTCAACTAGCGCCAAGTCCAAGAAAGAACCATCTCTAGGGAAGGACGGGATATCCGTCGCGTATAATTCGAGTTTATACTCAATCATATTATGACGCCACCAGAATATCATTTCCCCATGCCGCATGCTTAGCATTGAGGTCTCCGCCCAAAAAGTAATAGTTTTCTTCCGATTGAAGCTGTAAGCAACGAAAAAGCGTCTCAATCTCATTCAGAAATTCAATGCGTAGAGGAGATTCAGGTGCGTAAAGCGACACCACATACACCCGCCTCTGGCTATTGAGGGGAATGCATACGATGCATGCTTCCAACACCTGGAACCTTCGCACGTCCCCGCTATATATGACCCTATGGCGCAAGCCTTTACGAAATTGTCGATCTTTCCGTGCAATGACAGAAGGATCGATTTCAAATCCAGATCCGCTTCAGGCGTTGGAACCTTCGGCGCGCTTTTTGTTATTGTGCTACCCGGTCCAGTTACCATTTGGGCAAAGGACACATTGGGTGCAACAAAATTAGGGAACGAGCGACACTTTCGACCTTTCTCTTCTTCGGACTTCTGCTTTCGAGCCTGTACATTCTGTTTGACCTGCTGATACCTGGGACATCCCTTGAAATTTGCAGGATGTCCTGAGATGTTGCAGAGCACACATGAGAGCTGGCCCCGGTCTTCTACTCTATCTGTGCCTAAGGCACATTCCCCATGTTTGTGGTCGTTTTTGCACTTAACGCACCTGAACTGCATGTGGCAGTTAGCTGCGGCGTGCCCGAACCTCTGGCAGCGCATACATTGAAGTACACGATCTGACCTCTTTAATTTTTCCCAACGTACCGCATGATAGTACAGGAATCTGATCCTTTTCAGACTATCTATTTTGCTGTCGGGGGTTAGTTGAACCAAAAAGAATGGTAATTTGCGACTACCACCCCTGTCCGCAGGCGAGGAAAACGGCTTGACCCCCACGAACTTAAGGTCGTCGCACTCAAAACTCTTAAGCTCCTTTTCAAGCTCCTCTATCTTAACATTGGGGTCTATACCCTTAAGCAGCACCGTTTGCCGCTTTTATCCTTTTGGAGTGTACGTGAAGTACTCAGCTTCCGCTTTCTCCAGAGCGGTGCGCAACCTTTTGTGCTCCTCCATATTTGTGCACATAATTATGTGTTTGGTGGCGTTCAGCCTCATAATATAAAAATTATTATTAACTACTAATCTACATAATCTAATGCTATCGCTTATATTTAAATGACTTACATTAATTGGTGGTACTTTTTTGTTTTTTTGTCTCTTTTTGTTGTTGTTGCTGTTGCTGCTGTTGCTGCGGTTGCTGTGGTTGTTGTTGTTGTCTCTGCTGCTGCTGTTGCTGCGGTTGCTGTTGTTGTTGTCTCTGCTGCTGTTGCTGCGGTTGCAGTTGCTGCTGTTGTTGTTTTTGTTGTTGGTGTTGCTGCAGTGGCTGTTTATGTGCCAGCTGCTTCTTCTGTTGCTGTTGCTTAAGCAGAGCTTGTTGTTGTTGTTGCTGCTGCTTAAGCTGTTTTTGTTCTTGCTTGTGTTGTTGCTGCTGCTGCAATTTTTGCTGGCGCAATTTATTTCTCTTTTCGAGGAGCTCCTTGATTAGCCTATCAAGCTGGGCTTCGTCGTCTTTTTGTTGTTTTTGTTCATCTTCGGCGTCCAGTAACTCCTGAAAGGAATTACCTTCGCCCACGTATCTCCCCTCGCCCCCTTCGGACTCGTACGAGTAGCTGATGGTATCAGAATCTCCGTCTGTCTCGTGTGACGAGGTTGCTCGTGACGTCATTTTCTCATCGGTCTTCGGCTTCCTCTTGTGTTGAAGATTTGGCGTCGGTTTCAACTTTCTCCTACGTTTTGCCACTTCTGACGACTGTACTTGTGCGCCAATGCTGCGGTACTTGTAGATGGTAAGTCCATTGATTTTGTTGGTGCTGCTACTGCTACTGCTGGCACACTTATTTTTATTGTTGAAGCTGCTGCTACTGATGGCTCACTTGTTTTTGTTGCTGCTTGCCGGGTCACGCGTTTGGCCAACGGGGCATCGCCTTGCGGGACCTTGGACTGGCCACTGTCCATCGCCTGATTTTCTTGCGACACTTCCACTCTTGTTTTCTTTTTTGTATTAATTAAATAATTAATAAAAATCAATCCCCCACTGGGACTTGAACCGGGCTCCTCTTACGATAGAGCTGAAGTCTCTTACTTTTAAATTCATTTTTATTGGTATCATTCATTAATCTTATATCCTAGACAAAAACGATTAAATCTAATTTAAAGCTAACATTTATCTTAATTCTAGCTTACTGGCTCATAGCGAGCGCTCTAAACTTAACTATATCCTTAAAATTATTGCCTTTCGGCCTTAAATCTATCTATATTTAATTTGTTTTGTTTTTTATTCTTCAAGAAACTTTAGAAAACTTGAATTCTTTATTTATGTTCTTTTATTTAAAACTACTTAAAACTACCTAAGCTACTTAACCTAACTTAATTATAATCAGGGTGGTGAGCAATCTTATGGATTGGTCACTACCCTGATCGCGTCCGTGGGCGCCTGACAGCCGCCAACAAGGGTTCATCCGTGCCGCCGAGAGTCGATCGAGGCCATAAGCTACGGTCGAATCTCGGTAGCACTTACATGTTGGCTGGCCCAGTCCCTCCCAAGGACCCCCTACTCTAACCTAAACCTACCAACTTAATATCTAGCTTAAAACTAAGGAGGATGCTACGTAAGTAGCGCACCGGCCCGGGAGAGCGTATCCACCCTCACCTCTTCCTCAAGCCACCAAAATTCGGTGAACTGCTTTGCCGTATCGACCCTGTCCCGTTCCGCAATTGCGGTACTAAAACGGAGGAGCTCCTGCGCATTGGCGGCGGACCCGTCGTGGATGAGCCGCTTATCCCTCGCGCCGCGGTGGCTGTGGTACAATACCGGCACACCATCTTTTGTCTGGACTAACCCTTTCATGTCCACATGAAGAAATGCCTCAGGCGGGATAAAGCCAGACCGAAGCGTACTCTCGTGGTACATTAAATTGGGGTAGTAAGCCCCTGAGATCAGGTTATTATCACTGGCCATCGCCCTTGCAACGTGCCTCCGAATCACCTTAATAAGGAAATTGTCAATCCTGTTCAGTCGAGCCCCATTGTATAGGGTCCTGTTGGGATAATATTTTATGTACTCTGATTCAGGAGTTCTAAACAACCCTAGACAGGCCCTGAGACATTGTCTCTCAAACACCCGAATCTTTTCCATATAGGACGGCGCTATATTGAACCACATGGGACAGCCGTAAGCGATGATGGGCCTTATAAGGGCCACGTAGCAGATGACCTTCACCCTGGAATCAAGTTGACTGCTACGAAACAGTCTCCTTGTCCGAGCGTAGGCCCCCTTGGCCCCAGCAAGACAAGCATCTATATGTTTGTCAAAATACAGATACTGGTCGAGCCATATGGCAAGATACCTGACCACGGTTTTCACCGCCAAAGGCCGCCCCTGTTGTCCAATAATTGTTAATTTTCTCCAGTTTTTTCTGGTATCCCCAGAGGCCCCAGCCAATGGAGTTCTGAACAGGATTGTTTCCGATTTTTGGAAATTGATTTTCAACTTCCAATCATCGCAATACCTCTTAATTAGTTCGAAGTCACGTTGCAGAAGGATGTTGATGACCTCGATTTTTGGTCCTGACCTGTACGCCACTAAATCGTCTGCGTACGCTATAGCATGTCTGAGGGAACCCACCAGATCACTTGTGTAAATATTAAACAGGACCGGAGAATTCACTGCTCCCTGTTGTAAGCCGTTTTTAATTTCGAAAACCCTGCTTGAAGTCACATTGCCAGCTTTGACAACGAACTTCTTTCCCATAAGCATGTCATAAATCATATATAGCAAAGGTTTTTGAATGTCCAATCTGGTCAACTTATAGGAGAGCCCCTCCAACCATACGGTATCAAAGGCCTTCTCAAAGTCGACCAGGCAGGCACCCGTGCATTGCTTCTTACTTTTATTCCACTGAATGTCGGAGACCAGTTTCGACGCGGCATGAATAGTGTCATGCCCCGCTCTAAAGCCAAACTGATTTTCCGGAATAATCTTATTTTCTTCAACCCATCTTAAAAGAGATCTGTTGACGACCTTTTCGAATACCTTGCTAACATTCGGAAGCAAACTAATTGACCGAAGATTAGCAGGGTTTGTCCTATCTTTATCCTTTTTAGGGATAGGGTGTACAACCGCTATTTTCCACTGCGCCGGATAATATGCATTATTCAGAGCATTGT
Source organism: Cheilosia vernalis (assembly GCA_949126925.1). Lineage (NCBI taxonomy): Eukaryota > Metazoa > Arthropoda > Insecta > Diptera > Syrphidae > Cheilosia > Cheilosia vernalis. Next base: position 61,783,361 of record OX421358.1, read on the forward strand.
TAAATAGCGTGGTGAAGATATCTATCGCCTCTAGCGGCAGGCGTCTTAATACGACGTTTGGGATTCCATCCACTCCCGCCGACTTTTTGTTTTTAAGTGACTCAAAGATGCACCGAAGTTCATCTCTACTCACTAACAGATGAGTATTTGCATCGGCGATTGTGCCATTTGCACGGTTGTCGTCATTGAACCCGGTGAAGCCGTTGTTCTCGGATCGCCAATTTTGAATTTCGGTCCGCAGATAAAAGTGGTTAAGAAAGGCCCTCTCCTCGAGGTCGCGGTTACAGCGAACAGGGTTGTTCACCGTATACACACTCTCAAAGAAAGCTCCCATCAAATCCACCCTCTCCTGCGGGTCTTCGACCACGAAAAAACCGTCGTTCGAGTCAGCACTTTCCGGACTTATGCCAGCAGTCAGTAGTGTCTGTCTGTTCTCGTTCGTCCGAGGTATTCGAACACATGAAATGTCGTTATGATCTTTCCGCCTAAACAGTTTATTTATTTGTGGGAACATATTCGGACTACTGGTTTTTATAGCCCGAATTTTATTGCCCCAATACAAACTTACAGATTTTCTGTAATTCTCTGTGATCAACTGTTTCAGGTTTTTGATCATCGACTTCAGTGTCCTTAACTCGGGATCGTTCCTGTCAGTAAACTGCCTGTGTAGCCGTTTAAGCCTCGAGAGCAGTCTACTTTTATTTCGGTACAAAGCATCGATTGTCGCGTTACGATACTTTTCAGTTTGTTCTTCGTCGGTGGAACGTCCTACCCGAGGGATAGTCCGCTCCATTGTCTGTTTGATGACGACATTCATTTGCCGTAAATGACTGTCGATCTCATCGTTCGTTAAGTTCCTGTTTGTCGGTGGGTCGATCTCGCATGAGCGTATGTCGCGCTTTAAGACTCTGAAGAAGCGCGACCACTGCGCTTTTCGGTAATCGAAAGAACGCACTTGGTCGTACTGCTCCAGCTGCGTCTGCTCGTTCGGGATCCGTATTACGGCGGCAAGTCCGTAGTGATCACTATCGTACTCAACCGCTCGTAAACAGTTCCGCGTGCTTAGATCAGTGTTTGTAAGTTCTAGTCTTTCGTCAACTAGCGCCAAGTCCAAGAAAGAACCGTCTCTAGGGAAAGACGGGATATCCGTCGCGTACAGCTCGATTTTGTACTCAATCATATTATGACGCCACCAGTCGTGAAACTGGTTGCCTCTAGGGTTCGGAATATCATTTCCCCATGCCGCGTGTTTAGCATTGAGATCTCCGCCCAAAAAGTAATAATTATCTTCCGATTGAAGCTCTAAGCAACGAAAAAGCGTCTCGATCTCATTTAAAAATTGAATGCGTTGAGGGGAATCAGGTGCGTAAAGCGACACCACATACACCCGCCTCTGGCTATTGAGAGGAATGCATACGATACATGCTTCCAATACCTGAAACCTGCGCACGTCCCCGCTATATATGACCTTATGGCGCAAGCCTTTGCGTACTAAGATAGCGACACCGCCTCCCTGTGTGGAGTTGGGCCGGTCTCTTCGAACTACACGATAATTTCTATAGCCCAATTTGTGCTTCGGATTAAGCTTAGTTTCGCTAACCAGAAGCACATCTGGCTTTTCGGCTTCCAACAGATTGGAAAGATTGTTTCTTCTCTCGATCCGAATAAGTGAATTAACATTCACCGCAAGGATCTTCAAGTTTACCTCGTCCAGCGTACCCATCATATTCATGGCGCGGCAGACTCGGCAAACAGTGTCGAATAGATAACGTCTATTCGAGCCGCTTGCTCATTTAACTGTTTCTGGAAGTTGTCGATCTTTCCGTGCAATGACAGAAGGATCGACTTCAAATCCAGATCCGCTTCCGGTGTAGGAACCTTCGGCGTACTTTTTGTTATTGTGCTACCCGGTCCAGTTACCATTTGGGCAAAGGACACATTGGGTGCAACAAAATTAGAGAACGAGCGACTCTTTCGACCATTCTCTTCTTCAGACCTCTGTTTTCGAGCCTGCACATTCTGTTTCACCTGCTGATACTTAGGACATCCCTTGAAATTAGCAGGATGTCCTGAGCTGTTGCAGAGCACACACGAGAGCTGGCCCCGATCTTCAACTCTATCTGTACCTAAGGCACATTCCCCATGTTTGTGGTCCTTATTGCACTTGACGCACCTGAACTGCATATGGCAGTTAGCTGCGGCGTGCCCGAACCTCTGGCAGCGCATACATTGAAGTACACGATCTGACTTTTTTAATTTTTCCCAACGTACCGCATGATAGTAGAGGAATCTGATCCTTTTCAGACTATCGATTTTGCTGTCGGGTGTTAGTTGCACCAAAAAGAATGGCAGTTTGCGGTTACCACCCCTGTCCGCAGGCGAGGCAAACGGCTTGACCCCCACGAACTTAAGGTCGTCGCACTCATAATTCTTGAGCTCCTTTTCAAGCTCCTCTATTTTAATATTAGGGTCGATACCCTTAAGCAGCACCGTTTGCCGTTTTTCTCCTTTTGGAGTGTACGTAAAGTACTCTGTCTCTGCTTTCTCCAGAGCCGTGCGTACTTTTTTGTGCTCCTCCATATTTATGCACATGATAATGTGTTTAGTGGCGTTTAGCCTTTTTATATAGAAATCCTTAGTGACTAGCCTACATAACCTAATACTATCACTAATATCTAAGTAACTTACATTTATTGGCGGTATTTTGTCTTTCCTCGCCTGTTGTTGCTGTTTCTGTTGTTGTTGTTGCTGCTGTTGCTGCTGCTGCTGTTGCTGCTGCTGTTGCTGCTGCTGTTGTTGCTGCTGCTGTTGCTGTTGATGCTGTGGTTGTTGCTTCTGCTGCTGATGTTGTTGCTGTGGCAGCGGCTGTTTTTGTGCCGGCTGCCTTCTCTGTTGTTGCTGTTGTTGTTGTTGTTGTTGCTGCTGTAATTGCTGCGGCTTTTTGTTTTGTATTTGTTGCTGCTGTTGTTGTTGTTGCTGCTTCTGTAGTTTTTGTTGTTGTTTGTGCTGTTGCTGCTCAGCCTGTATTTGTTTCAGCTTTTGTTGTTGCTGTAGCGTTTTCTGCTGGCGCAACTTCTCCCTTTTCGCGAGGAGCTCCTTGATCAGACGATCGAGCTGAGCTTCCTCGTCTTCTTCTTCGTTTTGTTGTTGTTGTTGCTCCGAGTCGTCTACGGCGTCCAGTAACTCTTGGAATGAGTTGCCTTCGCCCACGTATCGACCATCGCCCCCTTCAGATTCGTACGAATAGCTGCGTACCTCATCCTCGTCTGACTCGGTTTCTGACTTATTAGTTTTTGTCGTCATCACCTCTCCGTCTTGCTTTGTCTTTCTTTTTGCTGACAAATTTGGTGTTAGCTTCAGTTTACGTCGCCTTTTTGTTGTTTCCAGCGACTGTACCAATTCTGGTATTACTGGTGCTGTTATTGCTGCTTCCTTTATTGTTGATAGTGCTGCTGCACTTGTTGATGGCACTTCGGTTTCCGTAGCCGTTGTTGTTGTTGTACTAGCTCCCGCTTGCTGCTGCTTGACTTGCCTTGTCGTTCGCTTCGGCAACGGGGCATCTACTTGCGGGACCTTTGGCTGGCCAGTGTCCATCGCGTGATTGCCTTTCGGCACTTCCAACTTTAATTTTTTTCTTTTTAACTTATTTAATTAAAAAAAGTTTTCCCCCACTGGGACTTGAACTGGGCTCCACTTGCGTAAGAGCCGAAGGTATGCTCCACTGAGCCAAATGGCTATTTGGATTTTGTTGTCCCAATTCACAATTTACACTTTTAATTTCGCTAACACTGCCTCACTAACAAAGTCGTCTGATCACCACGGATGCTGAAGAGCGACTCTCGAAGAGCTGAAGTCTCTTCCTTTGAGCCAAATGGCTTATTGGATACCACTTTTCTAAAACACTTCTTAATACGTCACTTTAGCTTACGCTTCCTCACTATCAAAGTCGTCTGTTCACCACGGATGCTGAAGAGCGATTGACGAGAACCGATTTTACCAGCGTGGTATGTCCGTTGGTTATATACATAAACAATATTAATATAGCACTAGCTGCCAGGGCTTTAGGCTAATTAAAATATAAAGGTTTAAATAGGTAACTCTAACTTGAGTTTTATAATTAGGGGTAAAACCAATATGGAATGGGGAATTTAGGCAAAAAAAAAAATGGCATGACTGGCTGCCTCAAGGTATATAGAATACATTCCATATGGCGCATGGGATTGAAAGAGATGGGGAAATGTAATTTTCGTATAAAAATACTACGCACCTACACAGTTAATAAATGCCTACTATTATAAAACTAAGTCATTGTTTAGTTTATTACTGGTTACACTTTTTTTTTTTTTTTTTTTATAATTAACACGCACTAAAGAGGTTATGACTACTCTTATGGTGTAGTTTGAAGTACACAGCGCGGGCGTTAGGGAAATTGGGATAGAGAAGATAGGAGATTCCGATGCACATTGGTTTTAAATGTCTGCAAATTGAACCGAGGGGGAAAGACAGAGCCGGGCAAGGCGTTCCACATTCGCGTGGTACGGCTTATGAAGGAATCTCTATATTTCATAGTACGACCGAAAATAGGCTGAAGGGTGAACTGATGGACATTCCTGGCTTGGCGATGTTATATATTTTGGTCGTTGAATGCAGTCAACAGTTTGACAACCGCAGCTATTTTTACTGCACTTAGAGTGCGGAATGTTTTGCGATCGAGGAAGGGGGGTTGCGTCCTTCTTCCGGTGGGCTACGAAAACGATCAGTCGGGTTTTCTCCATAATAGTTATAAAATGAAATAAATGTCACTGAATATCTTAAAACATAATAAATTGGCGACGAGGATATCTGGACTTAAAAGTTAAAAAGAAGGAATCACGAAATACGTAGCAAAAGAGAAAAATAACGTGAAGATTAAAAAGAGTAACTAAGATTTCTTTTGTCACGCCTGTCAATGAGTTGCGACGAAGAAGAAGCTATCATAAAAGAAGATATCGCTGAAAATAAGATAAACGTTAAAACAGTACAAAACATGTCACTACTAGGCAATATAAACGAGTTCATCCCAGGAGAGGACTTTGACGCTTACAAAGATCGCGTACAACAATACTTTATTGCCAACAATATTGAAAGTGAACGGCAGACGCCTGTGTTTATCACACTTGTCGGTTCAGAGGTGTACAAAGTGTTAAAATCGTTATCTGCACCCACCTTGCCTAGTAAGAAAAGTTTCACTGAGCTAATTTCTTTATTAGAACAGCATTATGCTCCGAAGCACAATAAGAGAGCGGAGCGGTTTAAGTTCGCAAAAGCAAAACAGGAGGAGGGAGAATCAATCAGCGATTTCATTGTTAAGTTGCGGAATCTTGCGGAGACTTGCAAATTCGGAGATTTCGTTGAAAGTACAGTGACAAACGCAGCTGTTTTACGTGGTCTTGCTCTGGAAGATGCTCTTACAGACAAATTTATTGTTGGTCTTCGCAGTGATCGTATTCAACAAAATATTCTAACGGATGATAGCAGAAAATTCGACAAGTGCTGCGAGATTGCTCTCAATATGGAGATGTCCGAAAAGGATCAGAAAACAATACATCCTGGTGGGAGCTCCATCAATGTAGTTAAGGAAAGAAGCGATAAGAACCGTTTTAGGCAGAAGAAAGGCGAGGGAACGAGGAACACGAACAGCAAAACCTGTAAGCATTGCGGAAAGTTACATCATGAGACGGAGTGCAAAGCAAAAACGTGGATTTGTTTCAAGTGCAACAAAAAAGGGCACACATCAAACGTTTGTTGGTCGAACACAAAGGGCGATGCGGCAGGAAATCGGCGGTACTTAAAAACAGTGCAAATAGTAAACAACATACATGCACAGTGCGGATTAAAGGTGGAGGTTCGCGTGGATGGAAAGGCGTTGTTGATGGAAGTGGACACGGGAGCAGCTATGTCGGTGATCAGTCTTCAGGAATTTAAAGATAAGTTTCCTAATATTAAAATTGTTCAGAGTGATTTAGAATTATGTACAATTTCAGAAGCAAGAGTTAAGGTTACAGGGAAGGCAATCATAGAAGTGGAGTTTCATGGGACATTGGAGAAAGTGGAGATCATGGTGGTGGATAGTTTTCCATTTACACCCCTTTTTGGAAGACCATGGCTTAACGTATTCATTCCAAACTGGAAAGAAAATTTATTGAAAACCAGTGAGTGGATTTTAAATAATAATAGTGCATGTAGTAAAGGTGCATGCAATAATGTAGTATCGCAAACTTGTTCTGAGATTATATCAAAGATTTCGTTAGATTTTCCGCATATTATCTCAAATGATCCAAATTTAGCAATTGTTGGCTATAAAGCTGAAATTAATCTAGTTGAAAATGCAAGCCCTATATTCTGTAAGGCGTATCCGGTACCTTTTAGATTACGCGAGGTTGTGTCGGGGGAAATAGATAGGTTAGTAAGGGATGGTATCCTAGTTTCAGTGAAGCACAGCCGTTGGGCTTCACCCATTGTATGTGTTCCAAAACAAAATGGAGAAGTTCGCTTGTGTATTGATTGTAAGGTTACAGTCAACAAATTTGTTATGACGGAACACTACCCTATACCCAACATAGAGGATATATTTGCATGCTTAGCGAATTGTGGTGTGTTCTGTGTCTTAGATTTGGCCGGAGCATATCAACAGTTGGAGCTAACCCAGGAATCAAGGGAATTGCTTACAATAAATACTAGTAAGGGATTGTTCCAATATACTCGTTTACCCTTCGGAGTATCTAGCGCCCCTTCGATATTCCAATCAGTTATTGACCACGTTCTTCTCGGGTTGGAAGGGGTATTTGGATATCTCGATGATATAATTGTTGGTGGCAGCACAGAGGACCAATGTAAAGCAAAGTTGCTTGAGGTATGTGCAAGGTTAAATGAGCACAAAATAAAAATTAACTTGTCGAAATGCAAATTTTTGCAGAAGTCTGTAGAGTATTTAGGGCATGTGGTTTGTCTAAATGAGGTTAGACCTAATCCAAAAAAGGTGGAAGCCGTTGTTAAAGCCCCGTCTCCGTCCAACATAAAGGAACTTCAGTCATATTTGGGCTTAATTAATTATTATCGGAAATTTGTTCCAAATTTATCGGCAAATTTATCAAATGTTTATAGTCTTTTGAACAAAGGTACTGCCTTTGTTTGGGACAAAAAGTGCCAAATCGAATTTGAAAATTCAAAAAAACTTATTCTCGAAAATAGCGTGCTAGAACTCTATGATAAAAATAAACCTATTGTAATTAGTACAGATGCTAGTCCGCAAGGTGTGGCGGCTGTTTTACTACATATAGTGAACGGAGTTGAAAAACCCGTGCTTTTTGCAAGTAGCACACTTTCCCCTGCAGAAAAAAACTACTCCCAACTGCACAGAGAAGCTCAGGCAGTGATGTTTGCAGTAAGAAAGTTCTTTAAATATATATATGGGAAACAGTTTGTTATTATAACTGACAATCAGGCACTAAAAGAAATTTTCAACCCGAGAAAGGGTACGCCTTCTGTTGCAGTAGCTAGATTACAAAGATGGGCTATTACCCTCTCTATGTTCAATTATACGATCAAACATAGACCAGCTAAAGATCTAACGCATGTAGATGCGTTGTCGAGACTACCAGTTGAAGGTAACACGGGAGTCGAGAGTATTTGTATATATTCTAATGATTTTTCTAAAGAACTGCCTATAGACAGGGAGAAAATTCAGATGGAAACATCAAATAACAAATTGTTTTCAAAAATATATGAATTTGTGAGAGATGGTTGGGGAAAAAGAACGGTAAACCCCAAAATTGAAAAATATCGCTGTGTCAAGAATCAGTTAAGCGTAGATGAAGGATGTATCCTTTACAGAGATAGGGTAGTAATTCCAGAAAGATTGAGAACTGAAGTACTTCAAGCTCTTCACTCCAATCATAATGGAATTGTTATCATGAAAAAAATTAGTCGGTCATACGTGTGGTGGCCTAATATAGATAACAGTATAAAAGAGTTTATAGAGAATTGTGAGATATGTCAGGTTACTTCTGTGGTACCAAAAGAAAGGGTAGTTTCAAGTTGGCCAAGCTGTTCGTATCCATTCGAAAGAATGCATTTAGATTTTTTCTATTTCGGAGGTAATACCTTATTGCTTGCTGTAGATGCATTCAGTCGATTTCTTAGTGTGGTTATTATGAATGGAACTTCGGCTGGGAATTTAATAGATACACTTAAGCACAATATATTTTCAGTTTTTGGATTCCCAACAGAGATCGTAACAGATAATGGTCCACCGTTTGCGTCTTTTGAATTTAGACAATTTTGCATGAAAAGTAAAATTAAACTATCTCATAGTCCTGCATACCATCCGCAATCAAATGGCATAGCGGAGCGACATGTGCGTATAGTTAAAGGCGTACTTAGAAAATTTTTGTTAAGCTCAAAATCAGGTTTGCGACTACAAGAAAAAATAGATTTGTTCCTTTTAAATCATAGAAATTCTCCAAGTTCTGTGTCAAATGAAACTCCATCCGAAATGATTTTTAGATACAAACCCAAAATACTACTAGATAATATAAAAACTAAGTCACACATTAAGAAAGAAAACTGTAATAGTAGAAGTAAGATAGAAAATCCTCAGAGTTTTAAGAATGGAAATAATTTTAAGCCAAAATTTAAATTGGGGGAGGAATGCTTATATAAAAATCATGTGAAAGATATTAGAAAATGGGTTCCTTGTAAAGTAAAGAAAGTCTTAAGTACTATAAGATACATTGTTCAAATTGGATCACAGTACAGAACTGTGCATCTTAATCAACTAAAAAAAGTTTCCAAGAAATGTGAATTCAATCGAAGTCTTATAAATATTCCTACGTCTAAAAATAAATTGGAAAATACGAAGAAAGTCAATTATGAAAATACGGATATCTCAATTCCAAAAAAAGAAAAGAAGCCTGAAAAATTGGCGAAAGATAAGAGTTTCGAAAATATCCCTCTTCGAAGAAGTGAGCGGAATCGAAGAGAAATTAAATATTATTAATAATATAATTTGATTAGGTTAAGTAATAATGTATAAGAGAAAATAGATATATAAGTACACTGAATTGTAAATATCTTTTGTAAACATTTTTGAAAACCATTCTGATCGTTTAATAAGCCTGGGAAGATGTTATATATTTTGGTCGTTGAATGCAGTCAACAGTTTGACAACCGCAGCTATTTTTACTGCACTTAGAGTGCGGAATGTTTTGCGATCGAGGAAGGGGGGTTGCGTCCTTCTTCCGGTGGGCTACGAAAACGATCAGTCGGGTTTTCTCCATAATAGTTATAAAATGAAATAAATGTCACTGAATATCTTAAAACATAATAGGCGAGTATTGCGGTTGAATTGTTGAAGGGGTGGAATGCAGCTGGCGATATCGCTTGAGCACTGTTTGTAGAAATAGCGATAAAACAATGAAAGACATGTTACATTTCTGCGATGTTCGAGCGAATTTATAGAATTCGCTATATTTGTGTCTCCAATGAGTTTTAAAGCACGATTCTGTATCCTATCCAGCAGGTGCAGTGAGGTTTTGGGCGCACCAGACCAGATATGAGAGTTATACTCAAGTTTGGGGCGAATGAACGCCTTGTATATGGCAGCCAGATCAGAAGGGGTAAAATATTTCTTGCACCGTTTGAGGAAACCTAGACATTTCGCAGCGTTCTTGGCGACTTCGTGTATGTGGTCATTCCAACGAAGTTTGTCATGGACACACATACCGAGAATGGAAAGTCTTTCGGTTTCGGCGATGCAAGTGCCATTCATGGATAATGGCTGAGGATTCTGGTTTCGCTTTAATGACAGCAGACAGCATTGTGTTTTGGAAGCATTAAATTCCACTCTATTGGCTAAACCCCATTTTATAATGCTGTCGAGATCGGAATTTAATGAGCTTTGCTTAACATACGTTGCCGTTCCAGTTCTACGGCCGAAGAGCAGGGACGTGAGTCATGGAATGAATATGAGAAGCTGAGGGTGCTGTCATCGGCGAAGGAGTGGATTGGATTAGAAGTTACAGACAGGAGATCATTTATGAAAATGAGAAAGAAAGTCGGAGACAAAACGGAGCCTTGGGGATTGGGGAACACCAGCATTTATATGGTGATATATGGTAATCCATTGAAGAAGAGACGCATCGATCCCATATGCACGCATTTTCGACAAAAGAGCTTGGTGCCAAACTCTGTCAAATGCCTTTGAAATATCAAGCGCAACAATCTTCGTTTCACCAGAGTGATGTAGAGATTGGTTCCACTTTTCGGTGAGATAAGCCATCAAATCACCAGTGGATCTGTTGCCACGAAAACCGTACTGCCGGTCATTAATGAGTTTTCGTGATTCAAGATATTTCATGAGCTGACGATTTATCAGCGTTTCCATGACCTTAGAAAGAATGGATGTAAGTGCTATGGGTCGGTAGTTGGTGGGAGAAGAAGATTCGCCTTTTTTGGGGACGGGCTGGACAAATGCTGTTTTCCACCTTCTCGGGAAGAGTCCAGAAGAATAGGACAGATGGAAAAGCTTACGCAGTGGTTTTGACAGCGTGGAAGAACACCTCTTCAGAACAATTGGGGAAATACAATCTGGACCAGCGGATTTATTTATGTTGAGATCATTAAGTACTCTTGCCACTGTACGAGTGCGAAAATGGATTTGTCCCATGGTGTATTCGACGCTCTCAAGTACAGGTAGAGGCAAAGCGCAATCTGGGAGCATTGAGCTGGCTGCAAAATGTGCAGCAAGCAGATTCGCTTTGTCTAAAGAGTTGACAGCTGGAATGTCATTGTAAATGAGCGTTGGGATCGAAGATGTGGCCGAATTCTTTATATTTTTTACAAAAGACCAAAAGTTTTTACTACCCTTGGGACATTGTAGTATTTTTTGCCTCAACTTTTGGTCATACGAGAATTAAACACGCTTGATAGTGGTATTGCAGTCATTTCTGGCTCGCTTGAACTTTTTTCGGTTCTCCTCAGATGGGTTGGCCTTATATGACCGAAAACTTAACTTCTTTTGTCTGATAGCCTCTTTACAGCTCGAGTCGTACCACGCATTTTCTTTCGGTATGATACTCTTTATCCTGTTAGGAATAAAGGATTTCATACCTAAGGTGATAATAATGGACACCATATCAGCGGCGGCATCCACGTCGTTATCGAGGAAGCATAACGACCAGTTAAAACTCTTAAAGAAGTTGTTAAGTCCGCTCCAGTTGGCTTTCTCGTATTGTCATACGGTTCTTTTCGGAGATTTTTCTTTAACTGTGTGGTTGGAGTACGAGAAATTAGCTGATATGATGCAGTGGTCCGACGAGCCTAAAGGCGATAATAAAGGGTGATTTTTTAGCTGGTTTGGTTTTGGCAACACTGGTTTTGACAGCTGCCGTGTGTTTAGTACCTTGTGTCACTGTCAAACAGCTTCAGTTTGGTTTGCAATTTAACCATGGATCGTCTTACAAATGAACAACGCTTGCAAATTATTGAATTTTACTATCAAAATTCGTGCTCGGTTCGAAATGTTCATCGCGCGCTTTTATCGAAAAATTGTGTTCAGCGATGAGGCTCATTTTTGGTTGAATGGGTACGTAAATAAGCAAAATTGCCGCATTTGGAGTGAAGATCAGCCAGAAGCATTGCAACAGCTACCAATGCATCCCGAAAAAGCCACTGTTTGGTGCGGTTTATGGACCGGCGGCATTATTGGGCCATATTTCTTCAAAGATGATGCGAATCGCAGCGTTACTGTCAATGGTGAACGCTACCGAGCGATGATAACAAACTTTTTTTTGCCCGAAATGGAAGTTCTTGACTTGCATGATATGTGGTTTCAACAAGACGGTGCCACATGCCACACAGCACGCGAAACAATGGCGCAATTGCGAGGCGAGTTTGGTGAACAGTTAATTTCACGTTTCGGGCCGGTCAATTGGCCGCCTAGATCGTGCGATTTGACACCATTAGATTATTTTTTGTGGGGGTATGTCAAGGCTAATGTGTATAGGGACAAGCCTGCTTCGATTGACGCACTGGAAGCCAACATCCATGCATTCATTCGTGAGATACCGGCCGATATGTGTGAAAGAGTATGCCAAAATTGGACTCAGCGGATGGGCTACCTGAGACGCAGCCGCGGTCAACATTTGCATAAAATTATCTTTAAACATTAAATTGCAAGGTTCAAACTATCGATTCAAATAAATATTTCATTCATTTTTTCGAATTTTTTGTGTTTTTTTTTTTTTTTTTTAAGTTCTAAACCTCTTAAAAAATCACCCGTTACAAGCTAAACCGATATTAATGGTTCTTTTTCTATTACAAAATTTCCCGGAGTGGGTTTGTATAAAGCTAATTGTTATTTTAAATGTGGGTAGTAAAATTTCGGCGAAGCTAGGCAAGCGTGCGTCAGCTAGTTCCAAATAAAGTTCTTCGGGGAATAGCAAATAGGTACCACATGGTATAATAGAAATAATGACTTGCATCGTGATTGAACTTGCAATGGAATATGGAATGGAAGTAATTAAAAAATATGCAATTCGTCACAATGACCGTCTGCAAATGAATATTAATCTTGAGATAGATGAAGTCTTAAATGTACGATATAGGTATGTACCTAGTATTCGCAGATTAAGAAGAACTAAACCTCACGACCTTATAGTCTAAAAAAATATGAGAGCTCGTATTTAAACTTTAATATCTTCTCAAACGCAACTGAACGTTGAAACTTAAATCATTGGTTGATCCTTCTTTGATTGGTAATGATTGAATGTGTTTCTAGTGCGGTTAGAATTCCACACAACTTTGGGATTCTAACCACGTTGTATCTTTGAAAATTTTCATCTTCAATAGCAAAAAAAAAAAATCTTTTATAAAACTACTGTTGAATTTTCTATTTTTTTTTTAGGAACTATTTCCGCTTCAGACTTTGACGGCCCTGGAAATAATAATATTACATATGACTTGAGGTAAGTTGTAAATTGTTTTAATAAGTTTTATTTTTAATAAGTAATTACAATTTAAGACCTATCGGCGAATTGACTGTAGATGCTTTGGTTACAATAAACGAGAAGACTGGAGTTCTTCAAGTGCAAAATATAATTCAATGCGATATTCCTAAAGTTGAATATCTCGAATATGAAATTACACTGTCTGATTCAATATATATCACAAAAGGCAGCGTAAGTACATACCCGGGAGTATATACCATATAGTTATTCCTAATTTATTGTTCAGGTAAAAATATATATAGTTGACATCAATAACAAATCGCCTCAAATAGCCAATTTTGAGCAACAAATCAGTATATATGAAAATGCGCTTACTGGTCTAAGTATCGCCCATATAATCGCCAGTGATGATGATAGAGACAGTTAGTACCAATTAGACTATCGTCCACATGGTGTTTTGTATAAGGAGATCAAACTGCCAAGCAATTTTTTTCTTAATTAAAACAAAAATACCTACCAACATTAATAGCCCATAGCGGATTAGTCACTTTATGCAAAACACTCTCTGGCGCAACAATAATATATCGGATTTAAAATAAATATAAATACAAATTATCTTATCCAGAGCCTCACAACGTTTTGCAATATACAATTAATAACGGTGGTTCATTGATTACGAGTAACATTTTTTATATTAATGTTTCCACCGGCGAAATAACACTCAATATAAAATACGGGGTTGAATTGGATAGAGATAATGGCAATGGATTTCATTTGATAAGCGTTGATGTAACTGATAATTTCGATCTTAGCAGCCCCGACTATGGACGTATGTATTGTAGTTCATTTCATTTTAATCAAAATAAAGAATAGGTATTAACAGATTTTTTTACATAGCATCAAATCATGTTTCGACATTTATCAACGTCACAATATTAGATGTAAATGACAACTTTCCCCAAATGCCCCCAAGGAACGAATTTATTCCACAACTATTTGAGCAAGATGCAAAGGTATGGTAATTTAGTAGGTTTCAATGTAACTAAAATATCACTTCTCTGCTGATAGGGAACTTTGAGCAAAGAAAAAATCGTAGCAACTGATAACGATGAGCCGAATACACCTAACTCAAAGTTATCATATGAGATCTTAAACATTAAACCCGGTAAGTGGAAATCATAACTGCTTAATTGTAAATATATTAAGGCCCATTTTATTCACTCGAAGTTGAACACAACTTGGGGAGTTTTCCAATGAATAAAATGGGCCTAATCTATTAATATTATAAAGCTGAAGAGTTTTTTTCGTTTGAACGCTCTAATCTCAGGAACTACTGCACAGATTTTGATGAAACTTTTTTTGAAATGTTAGTTAAGATTCTGAGAAGGTCATAGGCTATTCCTTTCATTGACAAGTCTATTTTTGGGAGCGTTTTTGACCAATATGTGTTTTTTTTCCTTACTTTACTGCCTTAAACTCGCCATTACTCAAACAATTCTTAATCAATGCAAACAAAATAAAATACGTAGGAGAGCCAACACTTTCATAGTTATTTCAAGCCATCAATCAGCTTTCTACGTCCTCTAGAAGCTGAGCTACAACCTAAAATCTAACACGAAATAAATAAATTTATTTTCTCAAATCGAACTTTATCAGCAGCCGCGGTTCTTGATCGTCGTTCTGCTTTGGGGTGGCTGGGTGGCGCACATCGCACAAGCACGTTCATATGAAAAAAAAACTGTGTGGTGTTTTCTCCGAATTAAGTGAAACGAAAGAGATAGAGAAGTATGCGACGTGAATGTGAATGTGTATGTAATCAACAGCGACAATATGTTTCTGAGGAAATGCGCAGGTGGCTGATGAAGTGCGCTGATGGACGTACATTATGGTGGTGTATATATGTAGAAACTGAGTTCAAGGTTTTTGTTTTAACGGTTGTTATAGTACCTACGGCGATACCTACAGTAAAGAATTGAAGAATTCAAGAAGTAAAGACGATATATCGCTCATTAAATAGAACACCGTCATAACTCGAAAAACATAGTTTTTCAGAAAATGAAATTTTAAGTTTGGATAGTTGTATTTTATAATCACGTTCATTTCTATCAACTTTTTTTTGTTTTGTTTGGTAGGGCTTTTAATTGCGGTTACATGTGATGCAATTAAGTTTTACGTTTTAAATTTAGTATACTTACGAATAATAGAAAAACAGCAAAGAGTTTCAGTTGTGACGTTATTAGGATTGAGACATATCTGAAATGTGTCGTAAGTCCAAATATGACTTTTTTTCCACAATTAAATTATCTATTTGCAAACAACACTCATGTCATAAGAAGCAAACCTTTTATTTTTAATTTGTATATTGAAACAGAACAAGTTTTTTTTTTGTAATAAAAGTTGAATGTTTAAATGTATTTGTTTTATAAATATAATAATAATGGAAAATAAGAAGGAAAGTTCGCTATTTTACTCAAAAAATATTGGGGAGAAGATGTTAAAGATTTTGATAACAATTTTTGTAGAATTTTGGAATGCGTTTTTTTTTCTTTTCCGCAAGTCCTGGAGGTCCTTGATTGTGGAGACTTGGTGAACTAAAGTCGACGAAGCGTTTGGATTTATATTATATCCTATAACCCGGTGTCTCCACGTGCAATTTTTCTTTCATGAAATGACAGATTGCACGTGGAGACCACAAATTTCACGAAGAAACCAATTTCATGAAAAGTATTGCACAGCTCCTTTCATGGTATGGATTTCATGAAATGGGCTGCAATTTTTGTGCAGTTTGACGCTTGTTTTTCATTACCACGATGGCTGAGTGGCGAGTGGTCGCTTGTAGCTCTGAAACTACGTATTGGAATAAAAGAGACAAGTATAGTCAGACAAGAATATGGTAGATGGGGAAAAGAGAAAGGATTTCATGGCCTAATGCGAGAACGCAACGATGTGCTCTGCTCAGCGACATTTCAATGAATGAAATATCATGATATGAAATACCCACCCTACATTTCTTTGCATACTGGTCGTTCTTGCAATGCTATTAAACTTGACAGATTGCTGAAAGAAAAATTGCACGTGGAGACACCGTGTAAACCCCCTGCAACCCCCTTGCTTGGGTTTATTGTTGGATTACGGGGTGGGTGCAAGTTTGGTCTTATTACTCAAATTTTGTTGGCATTATCGCACTTTGTTGGAGTGAAAAAGGGCCAACTGTTGAAATATGGCCTTATTTTACTTTTGTAAAGTGAAAAATGGCCAAATTGTCAGATTTGGCCTTATTTCGCTTGGCCTTATTTCACGGCACCGACTTGATATAAAATAAAAAAATGCATGTACCGGGCTCATTCAAAGGTAGTGGAATATTACTTATATCGGATGTTGGAAGTATGTTATCGTCTATAAAAAAAGAGTTTCATAAATGGGCATAATAAAAATAAGAATTTAGATAAGAGTATAGAACAGCAGGTACCGAACCTGGAACATTAAAATCTTCTTCCTGCAGTTTTTGCTTTGATTTTTGTGCTTTCGCAAGCGCAACGAGTTGCCTTCCACGTGAATGCAATTGCACTTTTCGAAAAAAAATGTTACCTTTTTGTGGAAAAAATGACATAAATTAAAATAATACCAAAATATCTACGAACAATGTTATAATTTTCGCAACAAGAACGTCATATCGAGATATAGTCAAAAAGAAAAATGTTCAAATCGCGGTAAATTTTCTATCAATAACGTCACAAGACAGAATAATACAAATAAAAAGCCTTAATTTGAATTCAACACTGTCACATTTCCAAATATTACGTTCGTTAATATATTATTTTCTTTGTTCTATATCGTCATAACACGAAATAAATCGTTTTAAACTTTAAAAAGTAGTACACGCATTAAACTTACCTGGAGTAGAAAACAGTCTTATCACAGAATATGACACTTTTTAATTAATGGCTGAATAGTTTCTACTTCAAAGGCCACTGATTAAGTGAAAATAAAACAGTATTTCTCTTCAAAAAATGTTCAAAAGTGACAGTCTCAATAACGACACAAATACGCCCGACTCCCCAGTTTTTGAGTTGTAGAAATGACGTTGTTCCAGTAAAAACTTTATAGAAAATAGGTTTGAACTGTATCATTATGTCAAAAATCTTGTTTTTTGAGTTATGACGATGTTCTTTTTAATGAGCGTATATGAATTATGTTGTTTGATTTATTGTTGGTGTGGACTGTGGATACAAATTTCCGTTAAGGCTTTTGTTTTAGTGGCTGTTTTGATATTACCTACGTTAAAACCTACAGTTAGGAAGTGGAACTTTAGTAGGTACTTACACTGTTGAATTTAATTTTCTTAAATTAGTGTTTTAGGTACCTAAATAGATTTGTTTGATTTATTGTTTCACATTGACAATAGGCCTGTTTTTTTTTTTTGAGTTCGATCACAGCAAAGCAAAGTAAAGTGGGATTTTCAGCACGCAATTACAACAACTATTGCGAGTCTCGAAGTGTCAAGTATAGCGTAGAAGCTCAAAAAAACACGGCTAATGTTCACCGCTTTGTTTTAGTTAGACTGTTAATTTTAAACAAATATGCCGTCGAGAAAACGGGCAAATCTTTCTCGAAGCTCAACAAGATCTAGAAATATGAGACGAGTTAGATCACAGAAAACGGATGAAAAATGTCGGACCCCATCGTTACAAAGAAACACATATACCCCGTGAGTAAATTAAATCAGAAGTGGATTTTTGGAAATTAATTATGCCGAATTTGTTGGTATCGGTTGTTTGACTCAGGCCTGTGACGTTGTGCACAGCGGGTGTAGACCTCACCAACGACTGTTTCTCGCACGGTCGATTATAGGTGTCTCCTTCCCGAGTCAGCGAAAGTAAACATGCATACGTGTATGCTCTAGGGTCTAGGCAACAGAACCTCAAATATTGTATTTCAAGAAGTTTGTAAAAAAGTTATCATAAAAAATATAACTATCTCATATATTGAAACTTAACTATTATAATCTCTTTTATTGGAAATTACACAGTCTCACGCCGCGTACGAAGTTGCGGGCACCAGCTAGTTGTATCAATACGTGAACATCCAAAGCTTACGTACACTTTTTAACTTAATACCATTCAAATTTCAAAATGTAATGTGGCATAGATGTGCACAGACAAAAATATGTCGCCATTAAGGCTGGAAACACACCAGATCACACAAAACGTAAAGAAATAAAACGTTTTGTTTTCTTGATTCGTTTGGTGTGCGTTGAAATAAAAGAAAATGGAAATTTATTGGCATGCTTCTATCTTTATGTTTGTAGATACGGCTTCTTATTTCAATTAAATAATTACAATTTTGTGCCATTCACCATTCACGTCCATATTTACAAATTGTTCCCACAAAATAAATACAGAAGCAAATGATGCTGAAAAGTTCAACGAAAGAAGAAATAACAAAAATACCGCAATCAAAATTTAGTTTTGTTTCGTTTTATTTGGTGTGTATTGCGCCATAAGCAAGCGAGCAATTATCGACAACGACGCTTTGTTGCATTCGGTGTGTGTTGCTCTTATACAATGGATTTTCGAAAACCACTACCAAAAACTCCAAAACAACAACGAGTGTTTTGTCTCTCTTGCTTTGGTGTGTGTTGTCTCATAAGAAACAATTTTCTTTAAACAAGATTAAAGTTTATTGAAATTGAGAATTTCCTAAGATTAAATATATATGATTCTCAAAATTACAAAAACGTGTTTCGGCATTTGTGTACAAAATGACAATAATTAATGACAATTTTACGAACGTCATCAGTCGTTAAGTTGGGTGCAGTTGGTATTGGCAATGGGTGCCTCTGGTAAACACCTTCATACATTATAGGTTGAAAGCACAGATGGCGCTTTAACTAAAGTTTACAACTCGGCCAGTCTGACAATTGATCGACCAGACTTACATCTAGGGCAAGATGGTCAACGGCCTATTCATTCGATTTCAACAACCACTTTCGCATTCTATTCGCTTCAACAACACCATTGCAATGGTTGTATATATAAGAGCCCTACGCCTACGTGCCCTAAGCTATATTAGCGTAGCACGCTATATTGCTGTACAAAGCGCAGCTCGCTTAATTGATATGGCAAAAATGCCGCAGTGATAATGACGAGTCAAGAGGTTGATCAAGACTTAGTTTATTAATAATTTTCATTTCTATTTATACAAAATTCTGGCTATGGAATCATACTCATTCTAAGCATAGAATGTCCAAATCATAATGCTATAATGTAATAATTTGATCCCTTTGATCTTTATATTGTACTAGCTGTACCCCCCGGCTTCGCCCGTGCAAAATTTGGTTTCAGAACAGTTGATGGAAAAAAGATGTAAGAAATTTGCTATTTTGTAGGGGGCCATTTTTTTCGCAAAAAATATATATTCTCATAACGCTTGGAGTTGGCCAATAACATGATATTTCTTCCCACTGCATAAAATAATTTGTCTTCCTTCCGTAATTTTAACAGGTATTCGTTTCAAATGTTAAATCATTTTCTTTCAGTCCCGTATACCTACATTTCGCACCCTATCTCTTTCAATCCCACGCCCCACACGCCAAAAGCGGATACAATTATATCAGCTAATACATGTTCAATGAAATATTGAAACTAAGAATTTGTTAAGAAACGCATATCATAATTTTAAAATTGAAAGCTTTCTTTTACAAAAGAACTCACAAATAATAGTGATAAGGCGGACTAAAAAGCCTAAATCCTGAGGTAAGACTCAACTATTATTATTATTTTATCCTTTGAAAGTCTGAATTCCTTTGTTTTTAAAAACAATGTATTTTTTATTATGGTCATAATATTATGTCACCAATATGTTACGTTCAAATTTGATTCTTTTTCTTTTTCTGGTTGTTGCCAAAACAAATAAATACAAAATGAAAAAAAATCAAAAAAAAAACCTGTCGTAACACACTGGGTGCTCAAAATAAGACATTTTGAAATTTTTAAATTTTTTTTCTTTTAAAACCCGTGCTGAGAAAATACCTTTCCAACAAAG
Organism: Cheilosia vernalis; assembly: GCA_949126925.1. Classification (NCBI taxonomy): domain Eukaryota; kingdom Metazoa; phylum Arthropoda; class Insecta; order Diptera; family Syrphidae; genus Cheilosia; species Cheilosia vernalis. The sequence continues at coordinate 61,803,391 of OX421358.1, forward strand.
TATAAATCATCAAAATCGGTTCGGCCAATCTCGAGTTTTGGGATAACATCGCTTCGGACACTTTCTTTTATATATATAGATTGGGAGCAATGGACAAAGTGTAAACAATAACAAACACATTGCACCTCTACGTAGCATGAATCACTGTCGATACCGCTCGAATGCCACTTGACACTTTCTGGTATCTGGGGCGATACAATGTTACGTAATGGGCTTTCGTACTTGGTGTGCCTGCATTGAGTCACACCACATCCTTCCCCCAAAAAATTTATGATATTTGTTTACATTTCTTAAAATTTAAATAAATTTCATTTGTATGATGATGTTATAAAATATGCATGCTCTTTTCTTACATAATGTTCTTAATCTTGTTTAGATTTAATCAAATTATTGTTATGTATCTCATATTCCTTATTATCTATAATAATACAACTATTAGGACCATTTTGTGATATAATCTCATATGGACCTTTAAATGGTTTGTCACATTTTTTCTTATTCTGAGTTCTTAGAAATACCTTATCGCCTACTTTAAAATTGGATTTGTTTACATTATTTTGTGTGATAGCTCTTTTATGCTTATCTTCTAACAAATTATGCTTAGCTTGATTATGCGAATATCTTAATTTGCATTTCAATTCATTCAAATAATTATCTAAATCATATATTTTTTCTTTATTTGATAATATTTCACATGGTAAAGTGCTTAGCTTACTAAAAACTAATTCAAAAGGTGAATATAAAGTACTACTATGAGGTATTGAATTATAACAATACTAGCTGGCCCGGCGAACTTCGTTCCGCAAAAATTCGTTAATGTAGTTAAGGAAATTATTAATTCCGAGCTTTCGCTTCAGGTGAATTTAAATTCTTTATCCAAAAATTATGTTACAATAAATATAATTGTAACAACCGCAGCGAATTACTTGTCGACCAACCATCCGCTTTTTCACAGAAGTTCTTAATGGTACATAGCATTTTTCGTTCCATTTACGGGTGCGTACACGTACAAAGCGAGAGGTCGACACGTGAGCACGCCACATACAACTGACCATGTGAGAAACATGGAACGCTATGCTGATGACGATTGTGTTTTTTCGTGGTCGAGGACCCGCAGGAGAGGGTGGATCTGATGGGAGCTTTCTTTGAGACTGTGTATACGGTGAACAACCCTGTTCGCCGTAACCGCGACCTCGAAGAGAGGGCCTTTCTTAACCACTTTTATCTGCGGACCGAAATTCAAAATTGGCGATCGGAGAACAACGGTTTCACCGGGTTCAATGACGACAACCGTGCAAATGGCACAATCGCCGATACAAATACTCATCTGTTAGTGAGTAGAGATGAACTTCGGTTCATCTTCGAATCACTTAAAAACAAAAAGTCGGCGGGAGTGGACGGTATCCCAAACGTCGTATTAAGACACCTGCCGCTAGAGGCGATGGATATCTTCACCACGCTATTTAACAATGCTCTGAATAATACATATTATCCGGCGCAGTGGAAAATGGCGGTGGTACATCCTATCCCGAAAAAGGATAAAGATAGGACAAACCCTGCTAATCTGCGGTCAATTAGTTTGCTCCCGAATGTTAGCAAGGTATTCGAGAAAGTCGTCAATAGAGCTCTTTTAAGATGGGTTGAAGAAAATAAGATTATTCCGGAAAATCAGTTTGGCTTTAGAGCGGGGCATGACACTATTCATGCCGCGTCGAAACTGGTCTCCGACATTCAGTGGAATAAAAGTAAGAAGCAATGCACGGGTGCCTGCCTGGTCGACTTTGAGAAGGCCTTCGATACCGTATGGTTGGAGGGGCTTTTCTATAAGCTGACCAGATTGGGCATTCAAAAACCTTTGCTGTATATGATTTATGACATGCTTATGGGAAAGAAGTTCGTTGTCAAAGCTGGCAACGTGACTTCGAGCAGGGTTTTCGAAATTAAAAATGGCTTACAACAGGGAGCAGTGAATTCTCCGGTCCTGTTTAATATTTACACAAGTGATCTGGTGGGTTCCCTCAGACATGCTATAGCGTACGCAGACGATTTAGTGGCGTACAGGTCAGGACCAAAAATCGAGGTCATCAGAATCCTTCTGCAGCGTGACTTCGAGCAAATTAAAGGGTATTGCGATGATTGGAAGTTGAAAATCAATTTCCAAAAATCGGAAACAATCCTGTTCAGAACTCCATTGGCTGGGGCCCCTAGGGATACCAGAAAAAACTGGAGAAAATTAACAATTATTGGACAACAGGGACGGCCGTTGGCGGTGAAAACCGTGGTCAGGTATCTTGGCATCTGGCTCGACCAGTATCTGTATTTTAACAAACATATAGATGCTTGTCTTGCTGGGGCTAAGGGGGCCTACGCTCGGACAAGGAGACTGTTTCGTAGCAGTCAACTTGATTCCAGGGTGAAGGTCATCTGCTACGTGGCCCTCATAAGGCCCATCATTGCTTACGGCTGTCCCATGTGGTTCAATATAGCGCCGCCCTATATGGAAAAGATTCGGATGTTTGAGAGACAATGTCTCAGGGCCTGTCTAGGGTTGTTTAGAACACCTGAATCTGAGTACATAAAATACTATCCCAACAGGACCCTATACAATGGGGCTCGACTGAACAGGATTGACAATTTCCTTATTAAGGTGATTCGGAGGCACGTTGCAAGGGCGATGGCCAGTGATAATAATCTGATCTCAGGGGCTTACTACCCCAATTTAATGTACCACGAGAGTACGCTTCGGTCTGGCTTTATCCCGCCTGAGGCATTTCTTCATGTAGACATGAAAGGGTTAGTCCAGACAAAAGATGGTGTGCCGGTATTGTACCACAGCCACCGCGGCGCGAGGGATAAGCGGCTCATACACGACGGGTACGCCGCCAATGCTCAGGAGCTCCTCCGTTTTAGTACCGCAATTGCGGAACGGGACAGGGTCGATACGGCAAAGCAGTTCACCGAATTTTGGTGGCTTGATGAAGAGGTAAGGGTGGATACGCTCTCCCGGGCCGGTGCGCTACTTACGTAGCATCCTCCTTAGTTTTAAGCTAGATATTAAGTTTGTAGGTTTAGGTTAGAGTAGGGGGTCCTTGGGAGGGACTGGGCCAGCCAACATGTAAGTGCTACCGAGACTCGACCGCAGCTTATGGCCTCGATCGACTCTCGGCGGCACGGATGAACCCTTGTTGGCGGCTGTCAGGCGCCCACGGACGCGATCAGGATGGTGACCAATCCATAAGATTGCTCACCACCCTGATTACAATTAATTTAGGCTAAGTAGCTTAGGTAGTTTTAAGTAGCTTTTAAATAAAAATAACATAAATAAAGAATTCAAGTTTTCTAAAGTTTCTTGAAGAATAAAAAACAAAACAATTAAATATAGATAGATTTAAGGCCGAAAGGCAATAATTTTAAGGATATAGTTAAGTTTAGAGCGCTCGCTAAGAGCCAGTAAGCTAGAATTAAGATAAATGTTAGCTTTAAATTAGATTTAATCGTTTTTGTCTAGCATATAAGTATAAATATTAACATCAATAAAAATGAATTTAAAAGTAAAGATTGTGTTTTTGTCTATCTCGGTCTCCAGTATGGACGACTGCATGATATTCTTTCCCGAAGTTCCGGCATATTCTCTCGATTGTTAATATTCCGATCTGACTGTTCGTCCTGATTTTCTGCGACGTGAAACGTTTAACCTTCTCACTGGCGGCAATGATCAAATTTGTCTTGGAATCGCCGAATCCCATACAAACTTTCATCCCCTATATCATCCTGTCCAAGTTTTGTTTTCGAGACACAAATTAGGTAGCCTATGGGCTTCCTTGGGCCCAATCGAAACCATCAAGCTGAAAATCTTTAAAAACTAACCATCCTGTCTCGAGTTATGCGCGTAAAAACTCAAAACGCTCAACAACTCCTGTGGACTGTCATCATCGTCATCTCAAACATTTCAACTTACTCACTCATAGGTACTAATGCAAGGATCCTGAGAATACTTGGCAAACAAAAATGAAGCATTCAAACACCATCAAACACATCGAAGTATCTACTCCATTTCATAAAGCTACAATGTAACATAGTAAACATAAGCAAACTTATTAGGTGTATTTAAAAAAAAAAATTGTTGACAACAACCATTTGCTTGGAAAATAATTCAAACAAGTGACAACAACAATTATTGCTTTTCAAATTAAAAATATTTTTTTTTGTATTTGAAGTGTCACTACTCGATTTCTATCCGCTTTATATTTTTTCAATGTGCATTTCCCGATACAAACTTTAATAACCTCTTTCATCCCCTCAAAGTTTTGTTTTCGCGACAAAAAGTAGCCTATGTCCTTCCTTGGTCCAAAGCGAAACCGTCAAGCCCAAAATCGTTAAAATCCAACAATCTGTTATCGAGTTATGCGCGCACACACGGACTTCATTGCCTTTTATATATATAGACTAGCTGGCCCGGCGAACTTCGTTCCGCAAAAATTCGTCCTATGAGAATAGCAAGCGCGTTCTCATAGTAGTGTCAGATTTTTACTGACTAAAAACACAACCCTTCTAAAGATTGTTATACTGCAACTAAGATATAACTTATCAACCAATATTTATATCATTAAATAACAACTTTTGACAGGTTACTTTCCTGAAAGTTCCTGCGTGCTCCGCAAATTAGATGCGGATCTTATCTTATCTTATCTTGCCAAGTCGAACGGTTTCGTTCTTTGTAGTCGGCGCAATAAATTGCTCTCGTCCAAGATTTGTCGGACTGTATTGTTGATAGGTATGTCCGATTAATCGGTTTCTATGCTTTCTCGCGAAGCTTCTAGTTTCAGCTTCGATTGTTGGAATTCCGAGATCCCTATGGATATCGTCGTTACTAATATACCATAGTGCTTGTACAATTTCTCTAAGAACTTTATTTTGAATATATAGAATATTGACATTTGTTTTGTACAATCCCAAAGTTGTATACCGTAGGTCCACACCGGCTTTAGCACTTGCTTGTATAAAAGCAGTTTGTTCTCAGTACTGAGCTGTGAATGTTTTCTGAGTAACCAGTACATTTCTCTATATTTGATATCGAGTTCTTTACGTTTTATTTTCACGTGCGAATTCCATTTCAGCTTTGCGTCGAGTGTCATTCCCAGGTATTTGGTCTCGTTTGCAAAGGGTATTCGGACCAAATTTAGAAAAATTGGCAAGTCATTTGTTTTCTTATAAGCGAAATTCACGTGAAAAGATTTAGTTTCGTTGGGGGCGATCCGCCAGTTCCTTGTCCATGTCCATTCATTTACCTTATTCACTGCGGCTTGCAGTTTTGTAGTCGCTTCTTCGATTGTATTACCTACTGCTAGGATAGCATTTCTTTTAGCTCCGAGTATTCGTTTCCATTTCTAACACGGAAGAGTCTATTCCCGAGATATGATTATATTAAAAAAAAAAATTGTCCCGAAATATATGTGGAAAACGGTGCGTGCGGTATGTGCTTGATACACGTCATTGAGAAAAGCGGGAGTTGTAATAACCGTATTCTTGATATATTATGAAATAACAATAATTTATTCGTTCTGTGCTAGTTTCGGTAGAGTAGATACAATCGAATTGTGGTAGCTGAAGTAAGATATGTACATTCGATACTGTAATCTATCTAGATTACGCTGGAAGACAGCATCGATGTTTGTTCCATATCGTGTTGTTGAAATTTTCCGGTTGGAGTTCATTTGAAGATTAAATTTATCTTATTTCATTCGGCTTGCATTGCATATTGTAGAGGTGCTGGTCTACGACATTTTTGTTAGTTGTTGTCGAGCTGTGATTTCTGCGTGCCTGGTAATTCACGAAAGATTTGGCACTCGCGAGAGGTTTGGCGACACGTAAGCACGCCACATACAACTGACCATGTGAGAAACATGGAACGCTATGCTGATGACGATTGTGTTGTTGTCTATCTCGGTCTCCAGTATGGACGACTGCATGATATTCTTTCCCGAAATTCCGACATATTCACTCGATTGTTAATTCCGATCTGACTGTTCGTCCTGATTTTTTGCGGCGTGAAACGTTTGCCCCTTCTCACTGGCGGCATGATCAAATTTGTCTTGGAATCGCCGAATCCCACACAAACTTTCATCCCCTATATCATCCTGTCAAAGTTTTGTTTTCGAGACATGAAGTAGCCTATGGCTTTCCTTGGGCCCAATCGAAACCATCAAGCTCAAAATCTTTAAAAACTAACCATCCTGTCTCGAGTTATGCGCGTAAAAATTCAAAACGCTCAACAACTCTTGTCATCTCAAACATTTCAACTTAAATATTTGGCAAACAAAAATGATTCAAACATCATCAAACAAATCGAAGTATCTACTCCATTTCAAAAAGCTACTTAATGTGACATAGTAAACATAAGCAAACTTATTAGGTGTATTTAAAAAAAAGAAATTTCAAAATTGTTGGCTACAACAATTTGCTTACAAAATAATTAAAATAATTGACAACAACAATTGCCATTAAAATTAAAAATAATTTTTTTTATATTTGAAGGATCACTACTCGATCTCCTTCCCGTTTATTTTTTTTTTCAAAGTGCATTTCCCCATACAAACTTTCATAACCTTTTCCATCCCCTCAAAGTTTTGTTTTCGTGACAATAAGTATCCTATGTCCTTCCTTGGTCCAAAACAAACCCGTCAAGCCCAAAATCGTTGAAATCCAACAATCCGTTATCGAGTTATGCGCGCACACACGGACTTCATTGCCTTTTATATATATAGATGTATAGTATGGTAACCATTCATCCCAACTATCCTTATATCCTATCGTCATTAGATAATCATTAAGAACCCTATGATTTCTTTCTAAAGATCCTAACGTTTCATGATGATATGGGGTTGATACTATCTTTTCTATGTTTAATAACTTACAAATATTTTTTAGTAGTTCGTTCGTAAATTCTGTTCCTTTATCAGTTTTAAGCCTTCTAAAACATCCATACTTTAGTATGAATTTCTCTACTATTGTCTTTGCGATAGTAACGGCATCTTTTGTTTCTACTGGGAGTGCCTCCACAAATTTTGTTAGTTCACACTGTATTGTTAGTATATATCTAAATCCTTTTGATGGTCTCAGAGTACTTGGTACTTGGCGTGTCTGTTATGACAAAATTTTCTTTTGTATACCTTGTTATCTTAACTTGATTGCAATTTTCACATTTGTTGAACGCTTTTACCATTCTATTCATGTTCTTCCATACATATTTTTGCTTTAACTTGTTGATGCATCTTCTAATACCGCAATGTCCTCCTATTTTTGAGCTATGATATTCTTCAATTAACCTGTGCTTTTCTTTTTCATCTGTTACCTTCTTCGGAGGTTCATATATGAGTATATCCAAACATTTTCCAATGTTTTTCTTCTCTTGCAGCTTATTAAATATCTTTTTAAATTCTTGTACGTACATTATTTTTAAATATCAAACTATTTCTTGCTAGCGCTAGTCTATTAACACCTGCATTGTTCATCCTGAATATTAGCTTCTTCAAAATCAATTTTAACTCTGATAGAGAATTATCGCTAAATTCTACAACTACAGTGTTTGCTGCTATAATTGTATTACTTCGTTGGGTATACCCTTTTCATTTCTTTTCATTTCCTTGAATTCAATCTTCTTCATCCGCCTTATGTCCGATATTGATGTACAGTCCCATATGTGAAGGTGATCAATCCCCGCATTTGGGTCTAAGGCTCTCGCACAGTTTTCAGTTGTTTTTGATATTTCTGTCTGCTCAGTTTTCTTTTTCATTGCTCTTGTTACTACATCTACATTGTGTCTTGGTATCATTTCTTTTAGTTTCTCCGAGTTTATTTGTATTCTCGAGAGTGCATCTGCATTTGTGTTCATTTTTCCTTGTTTAAACACATTCTCATAGTCGTAATCCATTAGATCTACGCGTATTCTGGTTAATTTTGATGATGGATTTTTGTGTGAAAATAGGCTTACTAGTGGTCTATGGTCTGTGTATACTACGAATTTTCTTCCAAACAAGTATGGTATTGGATACCTCTGTTTTCCGACCTTGTATTGTTGTTATGGTATCCTCTTGCAACACCTCTACCTCCAGCACTGCCTCTATTGCTGATGTTATTCCTTTCATAATCATTGTTATGACTATTATTATTATATCTTGGATTATAATTGTTGTGCTTATATGGATATCTTCCCCTATTATTGGTTCTGAAGTTCATTAAATTGTTTTGTCTGTATGAAGCTTCAACTTCAGTAGCTATCCTTACAGCTTCATTGAATGTTGTAACTCTTGATGCCTGCACTACCTGTCTACTAGCTTCATTTATATAATCCATTTTTAAAAGCGTTAAGTCCTAACTGGTCATTTAGACTTATTATTAGCTTTTTGTTGACTTCGCCTTGTTCAGCGATTTGTATTTCATTTAACTGAGATACTAGTGACTCTATTTTATCTGCGAATCTGTTTACATCTTGGGTACCTTGTTGTAGCTTAGCTAGGTCATTATGTATTTTTAAAGGGTTGGTTTTTGACTTGTACAGCTCAGTTAAGACCCTTTTAAAGTCTGTTAACTTTTCTGGTTGGTCTGCTAGCGTGAGTAGCTTGTTTCTAACCTTGTCGGATACTTTTGTTGCTATTATAAATTTTATTAATTTTTTCTTTTCAATCTCTTCGCCTAATGTGTCATGATAAAATTCAATGAGTCCTAAGAAGTTTGACAATTGTTTTGACTCCCCATCAAATTCTGTTATGAGTTTTGCAGCTACCAATACTTCAAATTTTGCCATGTTGAATTTTTCTATTTTCTTAGTTTTTTCTTTTAATAATTCTAATATTTGCTTCTCTACTCCTTTAAAGTATATTCTTATTTCTTCTATTTCTTCTTCGTCTGTTATTTTTAATAATATTTCTTGCCATAGTGTGCTTATTTCTAGTTTTGTTTTTGTAATATACTCTTGAGTGTATTCTCTATTCGGTGCTTTTTTTAAGTTACTTAATTTCTTTAATAATTTTCTTAAACTGTCCATAACCTGTTTTAATACGTTATAAAATATATAATATAATATGTTTTATTTTAAACATTATTTATTCTGTTTCTTATTATTTGTTTTTTTACATATTTTTTATAAAATGAATGGAGCTTAGCTAATAGTAATATTATTATAATTATTAATATTGTAATATTTATATTCGTTTCATTAATACTCATTAGTCCGGATGCGTTTACGTTGTTCACTACTTCTTCTTTTGACTCCTGGCCTCCCATAGTTGTTTTAGATTTTTTAACAGTTGTCTCTTGAGTTCTGTGTCTTTAGTGATTGGTATTATTTTGTGTAGTTCGGCACGTTGTTGTCTAAGACGAACTTGTTGGCCGCCTCTTTTTCTTCTTTTTGGTTGTTCCGCCTCTTTTTCTTCTTGTACAGTTTGTTGCCGCTGTTTCCGGAGTTCCTGTCTTTGCTTATACTGCTCTATCATCAGAGCCCTTGGTCCCGCTGATTTTGGTGTTGGGACGTACTTGGGTATGAGTTCCTCCTCCCCCGCAGAGCTGGATAGTCGCTGGAAATTCTCTTACTATTTCATACATACATATTATAATAATTTCTGATAAACGCGTGAACGCGTGCTGATAGTTTTTATTCAGTTTAAATTTTTCAATATGGAGACTCAATGTTCTGACTGTAATTTATTAACATCCAAGGATGACTTGTTTTTGTGCGGAGTTTGTCAATCTGGTTTTCATTTTAAATGCACTAAAATAAATGAAAATATGCGTGCTGTGCTACAATCAAATGATAATATTTTTTGGAAGTGTAGTTCATGCAATGACATTTCTCTCTTGCGAAGTATACCCAAAATCAAAGACCTTTATCGTTTCTTTGTTGATAATAAATCGGAGTTCGATAAACTTGTAAACCCGCCGCGCCTAACACGCTCTCAAACTAAGGCACCGGCGGCTGTTGAAAAAGCCAAAAATAATAAACAATTACAGCTCCTTAAAGAAAAAAACAATTCCGTTGCTCCTCGCTTTCTTCACTCGCCTTTGAATAAAAATGCACCATCTTCATCTCCTGTGCTTAAGAGTAATGATAAGAAACTTGCAATGAATAATAAAAAACCGGTTCCATTGTCGAAGCAAAACGAAAAATTAACAAGCAGGCCGAACTCTTTAACACAGAGTGACGATCTAGCTACAGCTGCTTACAATGTGAAAGCCTCGACATCTACGAGAATTACAAAAACTGCCACTGGTTCATCTTCCCTATCCGCTGATGCTGACAGAACTGATGATCACGATAGCTTAGCACTCTTAACAACTGATTTGATAAACTCAAATGATACAGCTGGTAACGAAGTTGTTGTTGTTGATGGTGAAAATGTTGCTTGTAATGATGCTGATGACGGTGCAGCTGAGAAAAAAACTCTTCGCATTCATGGTGTTGCCAATGTTGCTGCTGGTTCTACATTAAGAAAGGGCGCTGAACTAATAGAAAATTCCAAAGCTCATCGCTCCAACAAGTTAATGTTTGGGACTGCCGATGCTGTAGAGGGTGAAATCACATTGCAATCTGTGTCTCGTCTACGGTTTCTACATATTTCCCGTTTAGATAGCAATGTATCAGAGGAAAATGTTATTGACTATGTTTCAATTAAGTTGAATATCTCGAAGAGTGCTATGCGCTGTTCTAAGCTTATTAAAAAAGAAATTGATTCTTCTTCACTACGATTTGTTAACTTCAAGTTGGGGATCCCTGTAAGCCATTTTGATGCTGCTTTGGATGCGTCAATATGGCCTAAACATATACAAATAAAGAAATTCGTAAATTTTCCGAAGAAGGAAGACAACAGCAAGATAAAATAATCAATCCAAGACGTTTAAAAAAATTATCAGAGATTAGAGTATTTTTTCATAATGCTGGTGGTTTGCGGACTAAAACTAACCAGCTCTTCTTGTCTTCTTCTCTGCATGAGTATGATGTTATCATCATTACTGAGACATGGCTAAACTCAAATTTCATATCTTCTGAGCTTTTTGACTCATCGTTCAATGTATATCGTAAAGATCGTTCAACAAATACAGGATGGAAACGTGGAGGCGGTGTGATGATTGCCGTCCGTTCAACTTTCAACAGTTCTCAGCGCAAATTATTGAATGATGCGGATGAAATTGATCAACTTTGTGTTTGTATAAGTTCAAAAGATTCTGCTGAAGTTAAAGAGTTATTTTTTATTGCTAGTTACATCCGACCTCTGAGTGAAATAGATTTATATTCAAATCACATTTCTAATGCTCAAGCCATAGTGAACGAATTAACGATAAACCAATCTCCATGTATACTTGGCGATTTTAACGTTGGTGGCATCGACTGGTGCTACATGGAAGATGATCAAATATTGATACCCTTTAATGCGAAAAGTGATATAGAGATGTTAATCGTTGATTCGTTTTCTGCTATGGGGCTTTTTCAAATTAATTATGTAAAAAATTGTTTAGGAAGAATTTTAGATCTAGTGTTTATAAACAATGACCTCAAATACTACTTAGAAACTTCGAATTTCCCTCTTCTAAACAATTCAATTCATCATAAAGCTGTCTGTTTGACATTCGAATATTATGACTATCCTTCTGTTTTACCTAAAAATGAACTTAAAATTTACAAATATGCAAAGGCAGATTTTATTGCGCTCAATAGCTTCTTCAATGCTGTTAATTGGAAGGATTCTTTGGAGAGTAAATCCTTAGAAGATATGTATTCTCTTTTTAGAAGTATTGTGTTTGAAGGAATAGAACGTTTTGTTCCTACCTCAGTCAAGAAAAGAACATTTAATCTCCCTTGGTTTAACGCAAGGATTAAAAATTTGGAAAATGCCAAGAATAAGGCATTTAAGCGTTATAAATCTACAAATATTTTCGAAGACCGTGTTAGATTTTTTCAGTTAAGGAAAGAATTTGATTTTTTAAACAAGTTTCTGCATAGGCAATATATAAATAATACCGAATCAAATATAAAAACAAATTCCAAATCGTTCTGGGTGTTTTTTAACTCCAAGAGAAAAGTTTCAACGTTTCCCCAAAATATGGAATATGAAAGTCATAAATCAGATAATATTCAATCTTCATGTAATCTCTTTGCAAAATTCTTTCAAACTTCATATAATGGTGACCAGATTGCGGATACTAGTGAGCTATATCCAAATATAAATCCTTTAATTGATTTCTCATTAGTAAACTTTTCCGAACAGGATGTTTTGGAAAGCTTAATTGATATTGATACGACAAAAAAAGCGGGTTTTGATTTGATTCCTCCTATTTTACTATCAAAATGTTCTATTTCTTTATGTTATGTTCTATCTCGTATTTTTAATACATCTCTTTCTACTGGCGTTTTCCTGGACGAATGGAAAATTTCTTTCATTGATCCTATATACAAAAGTGGTCTTAAACATCTAGTCAAAAATTATAGACCTATTTCTAAACTATCTACGGTACCCAAGCTGTTTGAAAAAATGATTACTCAAAGGCTCTATTTTTCTGTTAAGGAATCATTATCCTCGTCCCAACATGGATTCTTGAAAGGAAGATCGACTTGCACAAATTTAAGCCTTTTTACAAATTTCTGTAGCAATCAAATAGAAAATGGTAAGCAAGTTGATGTCATCTATACCGACTTTGTTAAAGCATTTGACCGGGTTCATCATGGTCTTCTAGTACAAAAGTTAACAAGGTTGGGGTTTAATAAAGATTTCACCAAATGGTTAAAATCATATCTATCCAATAGAAAGCAGATTGTAAAGATAGATGATTGCACCTCAAACACTATGGAAGTTTTATCGGGTCTTCCACAAGGAAGCCATTTGGGCCCTCTGCTATTCATTATTTTCACCAATGACCTACCTGATGTATTACGATATTGTAACATTTTGATGTACGCAGATGATGTAAAAATTTTTATTTCAACGTCTTCACTTACAGATTGTCTATTTCTGCAGTTAGACATAACAAATTTTTTAAATTGGTGTAGTTACAATCGCCTGGAGCTAAACTATTCAAAATGTAAAATATTTAGTCTTACAAGATCTCCATCTCTTATAAAGTTTGAATACAAATTCCATAATTTTAGCCTTTTAAGAGTCAGTACTATAAAAGACCTGGGAGTCCATTTTGATTCAAAGCTGGACTTTAGCATACACATTGATTATGTGGTGTCAAGAGGTAATTCTTTGTTAGGATTTTTAAAACGAAATTCAAATGATTTTAAGGATGCGTATACGCTTAAGACCTTGTTTATGTCTTTAGTTTTACCAGTTTTAGAGTATTGTTGTGTAGTTTGGTCACCATTTTATGAAAACAGTATTATGAGATTGGAAAGGATTCAAAAAAGATTTACTAACTATGCCCTGAGAAAATTTAATTGGAATGGGTCCCTACCAGACTATAAGTCAAGGTGCTCTCTCATAGATTTGAAAACGCTTAAATGTCGTAGGCAAGTGCAATGTATACTATTCGTAAAAGATATTTTAGATAATCAAATATCTTCTATGGAATTGCTTTCCTTGATTCCTTTTTATGTTCCTACACGAATGCTTCGAAACAGAAGTGAATTATTCCATACAGCTACTCATAGGACTAACTATGGTTTAAATGAACCGCTTACACGTTCTTTGAAATTGTTTAACGTGGTATGCAATGATATCGACCTTTGCATGAAGAGAGATTTTTTAAAGAAAATAATACTTAATCTATGTAATTAATTTGTCTTAAACTTGTTTATTAATTTTTTTATATGTTTTTGAAATTTTGTAATCAGCAGATCTTGAAATCAATTGATGAATAAATAAATAAATAAATAAATAAATAATATGTAATAATTTGATCCCTTTGATCTATATATTGTGTAAACAATAACAAACACATTGCACCTCTACGTAGCATGAATCACTGTCGATACCGCTCGAATGCCACTTGACACTTTCTGGTATCTGGGGCGATACAATGTTACGTAATGGGCTTTCGTACTTTGTGTGCCTGCATTGAGTCACACCACACCATCATACGGAAGCTGAGTCAACTGGCAGTTTTCAATATCCCGCAACACATATCTATCATGTCCAAAAACCTTAAATACGACATAAGGGCCACGGAATTTAGACAAAAACATTTTATTCGTCCCGACGGCAGTGTCAACATTACGCATAGGTAACTACAAAATCACTTTATACTCTTTGACTCTTTTACTGTGCCTAAGAAAATAGTCTAAATTATATTTCTGAGGCCTATCAATCTCTCCTGACGCATCCGCCCAAATTTGGCTTAGATTACGACGGCTCTCTGAAGCCATATTTTCTTCTAGATGCTCCGTAATTTCGTCTAGGTACTATTCCTCCCCTCTGACCAACGCCAAACAATAGCATACTGGGGGAGTTCTTGGTCGTGTTATGAATAGAATTATTAATAGCATACTCCACCTTTAATAACATACTCGACCAATTTACATGATTTACTGGCTCACTCAACTTTCCTAGAATAACTTTGATAACCCGAATTACCCTTTCGACTTGCCCCTTTGCCTGGGGTGAAGCCACAGCAACCTTTAAGTGTTCCATATTTCGTTTTATTAAAAAGTCCTCAAATTCAAAAGAGGTAAAGCATGGTGCCTCTGTCAGACACAATTCGTCTCGGTCTACTATAACACTGAAAGTATTTATCTACTTCTATCGTAATCGTCGAGTTCGTAGGATAGAGCTTCACAAATTTCGTGAAAGCATCTATCACTACCGGAATGTGTTTCCTTTTCGAACTAATAGACGGCAAGGGACCAAAATATGATCCACATGAATAGTATCGAACGGCAGTGGGTTTTTCGGAATATTGTACAAGTTCCTTTCACTAGAACGAACCGGCATGGCGTACATAATGCTTTTATACAATTCAGGATAAACCTTTCAATCTTTTGACGCATACTCGGAAACCAATTTTGCATAGCAATCTTCTCATAACATTTATCCATCTCTTGATGCCAGTGTTTCTCATGGATAAACCGTATATAAGCAACCACAAAAATAGTAGCTTTAGATAGGTACCAAATATTAAGATGAGCATTACTTACCGGAATTACTGACTTAGGCCAAGGCCACGCGTTGAGCGGCTAAAAGCTGAGCGGCAATCGACGTTTGTGATCGGCTGGGCGGCGTCGCTCTGCTTTCAATTCTGTTCTATTACTTTAGTGTAGTGCTGAGCGGCAGGAAATCATTGTGGCAAAAATTGACACTGAAACTTTAATTTCAGAAGTTCAAAGTCGTCCTGCATTATGGTTTCACAAAATGATCTTAAACAATTTAAAAGCTAAGGGTAATTAATAAAAAAAATATTTTTTAAATTACCTAAATTAAGCATCTGTTCGGCAGATATTGCTTTCTTTCGTTTTGTAATTTTGGTAAGAAATTTTTTTAGCAGCAAACCCAATGATTGTATTAACATACGTACAGATATTGCCTGAAGTCTTCATATTGTCGAAGATTGTTATACAAATATTGGAATTCGCCATAACCTGATCTTTTTCGGTTTATTGGATAAACACCAAGTCTTTTTTTTCTAAACTTAAAATAATTCTCTAAATGTTGAAACGACTTTGTTGTAAAAGACTGCGGCGAGCAGCGACATTTTCACAACTCATCGCTCAAGAATTGCCGCTTAATAAATGGCCACTTGCTTATGATTGCCGCTCAGCTTTTGCCGCTCTGTCACTTGCCGTTCAGCGCGTGGCCTTGGCCATAGGTAGCCAATGATGAGAGTATCGCGACGCAGCTGGATGGATAACCTGAAAAGAAGAAAACCATATTTATCATATTAATAAACATTATCGGCCCTACCAATAATCAACTTTAGTCTGGCACTTTACGAAAAGACTCCACACTTTCCAAAATCCCTTTACCAATAAACAAATGTAGTTGCCAGACTATCGCTAACTGTAGGGTTAAATGTTAGTGTTGAGAAAGCCATGTTTATCTCGGACATTAGCTAAATAAATCCTCCCTTATGTCATTTTGAAGACAAGTGTTGCCCAACCATCCAAAATCGCGGTATTAAATTTCGAAATAGGAGAGAATTTAATACGATGTTGTTCAGCCTGAGCGTTTACAATAATTATTAATTAATTTTAGTAAATTGTTAATGCTTTCTAATTTTATTCGTTGTAATACAACAATGCAAATGGTTTTTAAGTCTATCACACACAAATTTGTACAAAAATGTATGCAAAATATTGAAAAATATTGCGTTTTTGTTTTATTTCTAAACACGTAAAACATATAACGGGTGATTTTTTAAGAGGTTTAGAACTTTAAAAAAAAAAAAAAAACACTGCTGCGTCTCAGGTAGCCCATCCGCTGAGTCCAATTTTGGCATACTCTTTCACACATATCGGCCGGTATCTCACGAATGAATGCATGGATGTTGGCTTCCAGTGCGTCAATCGAAGCGGGCTTGTCCCTATACACATTAGCCTTGACATACCCCCACAAAAAATAATCTAATGGTGTCAAATCGCACGATCTAGGCGGCCAATTGACCGGCCCGAAACGTGAAATTAACTGTTCACCAAACTCGCCTCGCAATTGCGCCATTGTTTCGCGTGCTGTGTGGCATGTGGCACCGTCTTGTTGAAACCACATATCATGCAAGTCAAGAACTTCCATTTCGGGCAAAAAAAAGTTTGTTATCATCGCTCGGTAGCGTTCACCATTGACAGTAACGCTGCGATTCGCATCATCTTTGAAGAAATATGGCCCAATAATGCCGCCGGCCCATAAACCGCACTAAACAGTGGCTTTTTCGGGATGCATTGGTAGCTGTTGCAATGCTTCTGGCTGATCTTCACTCCAAATGCGGCAATTTTGCTTATTTACGTACCCATTCAACCAAAAATGAGCCTCATCGCTGAACACAATTTTTCGATAAAAAAGCGCGATGAACATTTCGAACCGAGCACGAATTTTGATAGTAAAATTCAATAATTTGCAAGCGTTGTTCATTTGTAAGACGATCCATGGCATAAACTAACTATTAAATAGACTGACAGCTTTCCTACGTCTCCCGGATTTACCCCGCAAATTTTGAATGAGAGCCCTCTCTCGCGCTCTCTTATTTTTCCTGTCTGTGAATACGTGTTATTAATGGCCGCCGGGTGGCACTTTTTCAATAACAAACAATTTGTAAATGAATTTATAACAATAAATGTAAAAGGAATACATGTTGAGTATGTCTTTTTAGATAGCTTTACTTGTGCTCTATCCATTTTAGGTGCCAACAAATGATCATCCATTCACATTTCAGGTTTTTTTAGTGTTCTTTACATGAAAAATATTTTTGACAATAAAATTCATGCAGCTACCTTTGGGAGTTGTTCCAAAAATAGGTTTATTACCATGCAAGTTAAACCCAAGTTTTCACTAGGGCTAAAGAATTTATTTTTAAACATTCCTGAACATTGCATAAATTTCTATTACTTGGTGGGTGTTTTCAACTTCTTTTTTTTTAGCACCATAGTTGTACAAAATCAAAATATGATTTGGAATTCTGTAGTTTAATAAGAGTGAACACTGTAATGTGTTGTTGTTACGTAGGAACAGTAAAAATGATAAATTTATTTATATATATCTTTAAAAAAATATATTATTCTCGGATATAATTATGACTAAAGATTAAACTCCTAACAAAAAAGACAATATAATGTGGTATTTAATTCTGCGATTCGATCCGATTTCAGATTTTGCGTATTCAATCGAACGTAAGAATCCAAATTGTTTTGTTAATTTTTTAGTTTTATAACGTTGTATTTTAAAATGTCCACTGATGTTTTTGTAAGCGTCTCTAATTTATTAATTAACAGAAAAAGTACACTTTGTATGTTTTTGAAATACAGAAAGTGATGTTGTTCTAAGTATATTCGTGTTTTTTTAGCTTTGAACTGAGCAAAGTAGGGTTTTCAGCTCGCAATTACAACCTTATTACAACAACTACTGAGAGTCCTCGAAGTGTCAAATAGAGCGTAGTTATTGTAATTGCGTGCTGAAAATCTTACTTTACTTTTCTTTGCTAAGTTCGAAGCTAAAAAAACACGCCTTACTTCACATAAATAAAAGGCGATCTACATACATAGGATTTTTTTTATTATGGAATATACCCGAAAAAAACTAAATTCGCATATAATTGTTCTTACATTTTTGTATTAGGCTCAGTTCTTTTGCTTGTTTTGAGGACTTAAACCTAACGGTTGAATTAAATCTTGGTCGTTAAATGTTGCTTATGAATTATAAAGCTAGATTATCAACAAAAAATATATAAACAAATATCCTTTAAATTTTCTAGAATAATAATTTATTCATTCATTCATCTACTTCTCAGTAAATTTCACAACAAAAAGCCAAATCATTCCACTGAAATATTTCATTTCTTTACTGTTCCATCTGGCAGGATTTTTTTTCAGATGGAATTCAATCAGGGTGGTTGATTTGTTGTAATTGTTTTCGTAGGAACAAATTTTGCTGACATTTTGCATTTTACGTATGGCTATAACTAGAGCCTTACTTAGCTTGTCGGTTTTTTGCTAGGAGGAGAGAAATAGGTTGCGAAACATAATTGAAATTCTATCGCGAACATGCCAAAAATTTGTTGATATCGATGTCATAAAAGTATTGCTGTTCTTTATATCGTACATTTTAAACATTCATTACACTTCAATTACATAACAAATTTCACTTGATACCAAGAAATAAGAAAATCGAACAACTTTTAATATAAAAATGTAGCGAATAAATTACAACCTGGAACTAAGAAAACCCATTATTTACAAACACAGCCCCGCACTCGACATGAAAATGAGAATCCACCTTAGGCTACCTGACATCTGGTTGAAGCCAGACGTGTAGGCTGGTTTTTTTCAAGTATGTGTGTGCCCCCTTTGATTAACAAACACATGAATTCAAACTGGGCTACACTCAAGGACAAATCCAGCTTGTAGGCAAATTCTTTAAAGTGGGCGGAGCTGACGGTCTATTTAATAGTTAGTTTATGATCCATGGTTAAATTGCAAACCAAACTGAAGCTGTTTGACAGTGACACAAGGTACTAAACACACGTCAGTTGTCAAAACCAGTGTTGCCAAAACCAAACCAGCTAAAAAATCACCCGTTATTTCTGTATTTTTCTTTCTGTTGCTTTTTGATTGGTTTTCCTAGTTAGTTGCTTAATAAAAAATAAATTTTATATAAGTTTGGGATAATTCCAAGACTTTCTTGACAGTCGTCGCAAACAGAATAAAATATCTTCTCACCAAAGTTTGGACGGCTTGTAGGTACCTTTTTGCAACAATTCTCAGTACCTTAGGCGACACAGGTAGATATTTTGTTGCAACCAAACCCTTTTCAAACTCTTTGCAAAAGGAGTTTGTTTACCGAGAATGAGGATCTCTAATGAGACAATGGTTGGCGTGAAAAGGTTCGCTTCGCGGAAAATATAGTTATAAAAATAGAATTATCAGAACTCAGCAAAATACATGCAAAATAACAAGTTTATTAACTTCTGGGGGTGCAAGTACAGCCTAACAGGTAGTACGAGAATATGTGTTTTATATTTTTCAGTTCGAATTTCAACTTTTGTCGGTTTCTAAGTTTCCCGAATTAAGTAATATATAAGCCATACAATTTTTTATAGGTTAAATTGTATTTATTTTCAAACCCGGAAGCGATAAGTTCTTAACACGCTTCCTATGTGCGATTGTTATTAATTCTGAAATGAATGATCCAGATATTATTTCTATTTTCAAAAATATTCTCTTGCTAACAATGCAATTGTGATGTTTAGACCACTAATAAGTTTTGATTTGCATCGTCAGCCTACGAATAAATGAAACCATTCAAATAAACTGTGCTTTGTTTATTGAATAATTTGAAAGGGATTTTATTACGACAAATGCACTCATAAAGAAATCGAGAGGTAGTATTAGAAAACAATGGAAAGCGTACCATAAAAGTACTGAAAATTGTGTCCGATCGAACGATAGGGCATTACTGATTTGCATATGATATTTGACAGATCAGCGGATATTTTGTGCATTTCCTATTTTGTGTTTTGTTTTTTGCTTATAATAAGTCTCAAAGAGCATTGGAAAGATATGTGTTGGGCAAATTTAATTGCAATTTATGTATTCCTTCTTTTAGAATAAAATCCTGCTTATGAAAGAGACCATTGACCTTGTTTTTCACGAAAACAAATTATGAAATTTGAATTCTGCAATGGCAACAAATGTAATAGATTCTAAGAAAGTTGTAGGACTAGTAAATGTGGAGGTCTAATTGTTTATTAGTACCATTTCACAAAAGCTTTACATTTTTACTAAAGCTGACATCTAACTAGTTGTCGACATTAGTGATTGATTATTAGTAAGGCCGTATGTGAATACCTTACCTACTTTAATAAAGAAGAAAGCATTTTTTTTTGCAAACGCACTTGACTTTTGGCGTAGGTAGAGAACGAACTTGTTTTGCAAATGCCAGGGGTCGTCACCTCGTCTCGTCAGCTGTCAGGTTAGCTGAATTGACATGGTAGGACTTATAACCCACATAGATGGGTCAAAAGTCCATTGTGGACTTTTGGCCTGTGGACTTATGACCCTGCGCCGTTTTTAGCATTGATTCAATCTCATTCGTAATCTTGGTTATGTTATTAATTCTTTCTGTTCTATCCGAACGTTAAAAAGAACTTCCTTCCGCGCTAAGAATAAAAACGTGGTTCTTCCATTCGATGAAATAAAAAAAAGTGCCATTTTATTACTGCTTAGATCTGACGTTATTTTTACATAGATTTTATATGGCTTATAGCTTGTGGCTTAAGTTAAGACTAGGGTTACATGAGCATTTTGTCAGATATGTTACTGTTCGAGTGAAAGCACATCACTAAGAAACTATTTAAATCATTGTATTAGAATATACTATAACTATAATTTTATGTAAGATGTCGCTTTATGACTTCCTTCAAACGCCATTGTTTATTTTCCCTAATTCCTAAACTACTAACCTAACTTCGGCCTCTTTGTGTAGCAACTCTCAACGAGGTAAGACTTCTCAACCAGCTCTCGAATAAAAGTTAAGAAAACCCTAACTCTTGATATTTTTTTTCTTCGTTATTTCTCGCCTGAGCATACAACTAGCGATAAGGATCGTTCTGACGCATCCTAACATTTGGTCCAATCGAGCCGAATATAACCACTTGCTTTGGCCACTGTAAAATTCTCCTAATCAATTCTACTACATCGGAGAATTTAATCATCTCTTATCATCAATATCGTCCTCTCACCAATCATCGCATCACTCATCAAGCAGATCAACCCACACACACGATCAATTCGCTCCCAGTCTACCGAAGCCAGAAATTAATTCAGCAATCATCCAGTTCAAGCTGCAGGCAGAATACACACTCCACATACACTTCATCATCGCTCACATTTCTAACTGAAGGAAAAGAGAGATCCCGCTTACCAGTAGATAACAATATCTAACGCCTCAGTTCTAAGTGTAAACAGGTACGTGAACTTGTTATTAAATCAGTGAGAGTAGTTTTTTTTTTTTTGTAAAATAACGTGGTTTGACCAAAAATCCGCGTGTACGCCAGAAAATCATTGAAAAAACATTTTTTCGTTCGAGTTCTCAGAGTTTTTTTTTCCAATTGCGTGTGTTTTTGTACGATTTAGCTTCATTTATTGGGGTGAGTTTGTCCAATCTCAATTTCGCTTATTTTTCTACTATATAAATTGCATAACATCATATAATTTTACCTCCTCATTGTGCGTACAAAATGCTCGGCGGTGAAGATTTCATTATTGCATCAGATCAGTTGATAGAGTTCCGTGA
Source organism: Cheilosia vernalis (assembly GCA_949126925.1). Taxonomy (NCBI): domain Eukaryota; kingdom Metazoa; phylum Arthropoda; class Insecta; order Diptera; family Syrphidae; genus Cheilosia; species Cheilosia vernalis. Next base: position 61,825,311 of record OX421358.1, read on the forward strand.
AAAACTCCTACAAATTCTATTGGTGGATCAAACCATAGGTTCTTTGAATGCTTCAAAGGTAGAATTGAAGGAATTATGGTTGGAAATTAAAAAAGCGTATTCCTTTTGCTTAAGTGCTAATGAAAAGCCCCGGCAGATGACTTAGAAGCCTTTAAGGTAAATACCGATCTTTATCGAGTATATATACATAACATGATTGTTTAAGCGAGACTATAGACTTAGTGCGAAAGCTCGAACTAATCAAAAGTGATAGTGATTGCGACAAAAGTGCTACAAGTATTACCCAAGTGGCTCTGCCTAGTGTTGATTCGTGCATTAAGCTTCCCCCTTGCGACACTGAGACATTTTATGGAGATTATTTATCTTGGCCATCGTTTCGAGATTTGTTTTCTGCGATATATATTAATCATCCGAAATTATGTGCAGTTCAGATTGTTTGTTATGGTCACTTAGAACCTGGAAATAAAATATAAATTATAATAAAAATAATGAAATAAAAATGCCGTCTGTCACGTTCGAGATGTTATGTGTTTTGGGTTTGGGTGTAAATTGTAAAATGTCATCGTCGTGGTCGAGTCTCGATGGTGGCTCCGTTCTGTTCGTCAACGATTTGTTCCCAATTGTTCCCTGTAAGGTGAACACAGATTGTTGTCCCGACTAAATGAGTTGTGGCTCAAAGAAAGGGAAAGCTAATAGAGGAAAATCTCTCTATTCAAAATAGCGGCAACGAATTCGGTTCCCACACCAAAAATTGGAATTTGAGAGAGAGTTCATAGGCTACAGACGTGTTTTTTATATGGTGAACAAAAATAAACTTAAATTAACAATTACCTAAAGCTTAAATACGGATAACTTGTGCGCGCATCGTGTTGTGCCGGTTTCCTTTGTGAGCGGAGATCGAAAAAGTTGTGACGGAAATCATAAATCTTTATTTAATTTATTAGTTTACGATGAAGAATTGCAGTAAATGCAAAAAAAAATATTAGTGGTGAATCGGGAATAGACTGCATGGGTGTATGTGGCAAAAGTTACCATCTCACCGTTGCATGTAGTGGTCTCGATCGATTCGGTTCGGTAGCAATGTGTTTGACACTTCCCAGATGGTGAGGTTTATGTGTGATGAGTGCATGCCGTATATATCAAATGTTGACATGGTGTTGAGAGACATGCAATAAGCGGTAAACAAAAATAATAAATACTTAGAAGAATATAAGTGTGAGTTCGGGAAAGCTCTAAAGAGGAATGAAGAAGAAGTTAAAAGCCTAATGCAAACAATTGAGTCAACGTGCAATGCTCGACTAAAGTCAATGAGAAATGCACAAGAGTCATATGAGAAGAGTGTAAAAGAAATGGAAAGAATTAATACTTATAGTGAGTGTTTGAAAGAACAGAGTGAAAAGTTGTCTAACGATGTGGGTAAGATCACTAAAAATAATCAAGTTGTGTTAGATAGTGTGCGCGACATAAAAAATGATATAGTGAGAGAAATGAAAAATAATACAAAAAAAAAAAACGGTTTCGTATGCGTCAATGCTAAAACAACCTTCAGAGAACATAAATAAAAATGAACCAGCTGTTATTGTTTACCCTAAGAAAAAGCAACAATCGGAAGAAACAAGAAAAGAATTAAGAAGTAACATTGATCCGACCTATCTCAACATCAATAAGGTAGTAAATAAAAACAATGGTAGTATTGTAATTAAATGCGACGATAAAGAATCTTTAGAGAAATTAAAGAAGGAAATCGAAAATAAATTAAATGAAGACTATAAAGTTGAGGTTCCCAAAATGATCAAACCAAAAATATGTGTTATGAGATTAGAAAATGATGAAAATATAGACAGTGTTGTATCAAAAATAAAAAAACAAAACCCTGATTTAAGTAACTCTGAGTTAAAAGTGGTAAAATCGTTTAAAAATAAAAGCAAGTGGAGAAATCTTAATATCGTGATGGAAGTAGATAGTGAGAGTTTCAAAAAAATTTGTGAAATGGTCATAATTAAAATAGGTTGGGTGAAATGTTATACCAGAGAATACTTTAATGTGAAGAGGTGTTTTAATTGCCAAGGATATAACCATAATGCAAGTGCCTGTAAAAATAAAGTGGCTTGCATCAAATGTGGAGGTGAACACGACGTGAGGAACTGTGAAAGCAATGAAAATAAATGTGTTAATTGTTCTAAGCTTAACGTTTCTTTGGGAATGGATAATGATTGCAACCATAGTGCGAATGACAAAGAGTGTCCGGTCTTTGTAAGGCAAATAAAAGTTCGTAAAGGAAAAACGGAATACTAGCAGCCAAAACACTTATCATGTCTGTACTTGAATGCACAAGGTACTACATCGAATTTTAACGAAATTGAATCAATTATAATGAATAATGACTTTGATATTGTAGCTTTATCTGACACGCATTTAATCAAAGACGTAAAAGATGAGGAAATTAGTATGTTAAATTATTTGTTGCCGATAAGATGTGACAGTACTAGTAGGCATACGGGCGGTGTTGTACTTTATGTTAAAAACCATCTCCGGTATAGACATGTAGAAAAAACGATTGTTCCAATGAAAATATGGTTGCTTAGCGTGGAAGTGTTTTCAAATGATTTTGCAGTAACAATAGCTGTATTATATAGATCACCTAGCAGTTCTGCTCGCGATTTTTGTGACTTTTTTTCGAATTGGTTAGATGAAAAGTTTCTTTTGTGCAATAATTTGGTGTTGATGGGTGACTTCAATATAAACTTATTTGAAAACACAACGTACACTAGATCTTTAAATGACATGTTTTTAATGAATAATATTAAACAATTAGTAAATAAATCCACAAGGATAACCCCATCATCTAATTCACTTATCGACCTTGTATTAGTGCCAACTGAAATAAACGTAACGGCGAAAATTGAGCATAATCTTAAAGTCAGTGACCATGAATCCTTAGTTGTTAATGTACCTGTGGAAAGAAATTTGCGAAAATGTGAACGTAAAGTGATTAATGTGTTCAAATATAAATGTTCTGAATTTAAGTCCATGTTAAGAGACAAATGTGTTGGAATTCAATCATGTGATTTTCATGTTCTTGCAGAAAGCTTACAAAACTCAATTGTAGAATGTGTTGAAAATCAATGTATTAAAAAACCTATCAGTGAGTGCAATAATGAATGGTACACATCGAATTTAAACGAAATTAGATCTCGAAAAGTCATATCGTATCAACGAGCAAGTATCTTTAACTCAGCAGATGATTGGTACGAATATCGTAGGCTTAGAAACGTTTATAAAAATAAACTCCAAGAAGCTAAACGGAGATATATTTGCAATAAAATTGAAAATAATACAAGTCAGAAAGGAATGTGGGCAACCATAAAAAACTTAGTTTTAAAAATAAAAAGATATGAGATAAATGAAATTCAGTTTAATGATAAAAAAACCGGCCAAGTGCAAGTGTCACTCGCGCACCGAAGGTTCCGTATTTGGCTAAAGTCCAACACATCAGATATTATTTGAAATCTATAATATCATTCAATCTTTCCCCTCTTCATGAATTCATCACAATTTAGTTTAATTTAATTACTTAATATTTTTACTCTCAAAAATTACTCGCACATGAATCTCATTTTCTAATTATTACCTAGTACCCAACCCACGCCAATTTTCCATTCTGTATGCGACCTGTCCCAATTAAAAACTATTGACTAAAAATATATTACTTTTATTTTGTTCTGTACTCCCCAACAAAAATGTATTATACTCCCCAACGAAATTAGCAGGCGGGAACCCTGGTGGGGTTCTGTTTTTGATGGGGTCAATTGTGCACAACTGCGTAGTAGAGATTACAACTTATGAGAGCAACGTATTTTACATGGTAAAATTATCTTTTTTTGAAAATATCTTGTAAACTATTAACTTATCGGCAAAACAGTATTCAGCACATATATAGATAAGAACATGATCTACAAAAAAGGAATTTATGTATTTTTTTGTGAATCAAGAAATAAACCGTTTTTTGGGCGAATGAAAATATTTTTTTCACCAGATTACTAATTAATCGAAAACCAATCAATGTATTCCTTCCATTGGTATTTGCCGTTTAACTAGAGGTTATACCGGATGTTGTGTGTAAATTTTAGCCTCCTATGTCAATCGGTTCTTGAGATAGACCTGGTAACAAAATTGGCTTAGTGGGTTCGGACAGACAGACAGACAGACAGACAGACAGACAGACAGACAGACAGACGGAGAGACATCCGAGCGAAACTAATAAGGTTACGTTTTTTCCCTTTGGGTACGGAACCTTAAAAAGAGAACGATAAAAATGCAATCGCGAATAAGTTTAATTCATACTTCATTGAAAGTATAAACAATATTAGTAACTCGATACCGTCAATAAATATGGATTATAGTTTTCTTCAAGAAAGTTACCGAAATTTTAAATTTTGTGAGATTAATGCCCATGAACTTTATAAAAATTGTAAAAAAATTAAAAACAAAAAAGATCATACAAACGTAAATATTAAAATTTTATTAGATTGTTTTGAAATCATATGCCCAATTATGTTGAGAATTATCAATGAATCGTTTAGGCGTGGTGAATTTCCGCGTAATTTTAAATAAACAATGGTTATTCCGATACCCAAAGAGAACAATACAATTAACTGTGATAAATTTAGACCGATAAACATGATGCCTACTGTGGAAAAAGTTATTGAAAAGACAGCTTATGATCAGTTCTTTAATTTCGTAGTGAAAAATAACATTTTAATGGAAAATCAGTCTGGTTTTAGGCCTGGTCATTCGTGTGAGACATCGCTAAATTGGCTTATCATGAATTTTAAGGAACAAAGACATGAGGGTAATATAATTGTATCAATTTTCCTCGATTTTCAAAGAGAATTTGAAACTATAGATCGTGATATTTTAGTGAAAAAATTATGCAAATATGGTGTTAAAGACAATGAACTAAAATGGTTTAAATCGTATCTAAGCAATAGAACTCAAAGAGCTAAAATAGGTAGTGCTGTATCATCAACTGCACAAACGACATTTGGAGTACCGCAGGGTACTATATTTGGCCCATTGTTGTTCCTGCTATACATAAATGAAATCGATAAAATACTGAAATACTGCAAGATCTCCTTATTTGCAGACGACGCCTTGATGTTTGTATGTGATAAGGACATAAATGTGCTTAGAGAAAGGATTTCAATTGACTTAAACAATTTACGGCAGTGGCTTGAAATGAACAAGCTAAAACTAAATGTTAATAAAACGAAATGTATGGTGTTTAACAATGACTGTAACTTGAATCTAAGTGTATATGGTGAAATTATTGAACAAGTCCATGAAATTAAGTATCTAGGCATAATACTGGATAGTGAATTCAAATTTAAAAATCATTTTAATTATGTAACAAAAAAAATTTCCAAAAAAATTGGTTTCCTAAAGCGAATACGTAAGAACATCACTACAATGTGTGCACTAAATGCCTACAATACATTAATAAAACCCCACTTTGAGTTCTGCTCCACAATCTTGTTTATGGGAAATGGCGAAAACATAAGACGACTCCAAGTACTGCAAAACAGAGCTATGCGAATAATTCTTAAATGCAGTTTTTACACGCCAATTGAATGGATGTTATCCTGTCTTCGTTGGATGAATATTAACCAGCGAATCCACTTTAATGCAATAGTTTATGTATTCAAGATGAAGTACAACTTATTACCGAACTACCTATCAGCGAATTTGCAGTTTATTCAAGATGTCCAACCCTACAGTTTAAGATCAAATTCGAATTTTCGTTTACGCTTCTACAGAGATGAAAGAACAAAAAATATGTTGATGTACAGGGGGTTAAAATTATTTAATGAGCTTCCAAATACAATAAAAAATGAAAGAGTTTTCCGAACGTTTAAAATTTTGTTGGCTCAACACATAAGATGTCAGATTTCATAAATTTTGTATATAATTGTTATTGATTAGTTTAAGTTCTATAATTACTATTGTAAATTAATAGTTTTATTAACTAAATAAACACATACATACATACATACATACATACATATAAAACAATTCACCGTATGTGGGGCATTTTTGGCAGCAAGTCACACCACCAAATGACAACGAATCATTTCCTACAGTCCGTACTAGAAGAACACAGTCGGTGTCATATAAGATTTTAATTAAGTACCAGTGCGGAGAAAAATAAGTTTTTTTATAAAGACCTTTTAACAAGTAGAAAGGCAGTGCACCATCGAAAATTACTTATAAAATTCTGGCAAACTTTTTTTGGGTAAGTGGTATTTTATAGGAAATAGTGTGTGGAAGTTCTTTTTTATTAATTAAAGTTACGTTTAAGCGACATTATACAAAAAAAAAAAAAATTTCGAATTGGCGGTCACGACTTTGTCATTTTTTTTAAATACCACCGGCGCGGACAGAATACGAATACTCACCATTCAACAATACCCGAATCAGAGGGAATTTCAAGATTGTCGGAAGACATTACACGGTCTAACAAGAGACTCAGTTGGTGTAGGGGTGACCTTGAGCACCCTTATACCTTTCAATAAACTAAGTCATATTAAAATTAAGAGCTATAAACCCTAATATACACAACAACAAACAAAAAAAAAAAAACTAATAAGAAAATAAGATTTTTATATCACATAAATACATTATATATGACACTTGTATAATAACACCTATAAAGTACATATATACCGATATATTCTATATACCGATAATAATCAGTCGCGCCATAAAAGGTTGCCATAAATTTAAATTCTAATGATCGTTGTCATCGCTGTAATTTTTGCTGTTTTTTTTTTATAGTTTAAGTTAAATCTGGCGTGAATAGGTTTAAGATTCATTTTTCTTGTGGTTTGTAATAGGTTTTCTGTCGCCATCCCTGTGCCCCTGCTTTGCTCGCGATATTTCGCTAAATACTACAAATATCCCTCCTACAGAGAGCTCTTTTTAGGTAGGAACTTTGATAAAGCTTTCAGTTAAGTAAATAACCAAACCAAAGGTTATTATATATCATAGATTTAATTACAGTCGAGGGCGGTGAGATTTAACCTAATTTAGTTTAAAGTGATAAATTATTTTTTTTTGTTGTTAAATTTTTTTTTTTTGGTTGCAGTTTTCTTTTATTTCCATCGTTTTTTTTTGTAGTTATTACTTAAGTAGTTTTTTTTTTGTTGATATAAATCATGAGTTGAATAAAAATGTTTGTGAATTCACGCCATATAATGCAATATTGGTGTTTTGAATGTATTTCTTTTGTTATGGTGATCGTTAAGATCGTCATGCGTTGTTAAGGCGGTATTTCAGGGGTGTAAAAGGTGGATTCCATTCCAGGGCGATGATGATCTAGTGTTGAGGCGGATCCCAATTTCGGGGAAATCCACACATATGGCCAACGGATTTCCAGGTGGGGTGGGAAATGGCCTCGCTGCAAAAAAACATCCGCAGCGCCTATCCTGGTGGTGGACTTCCGTCCGTTTCCGGTACTAAAGCCAACGTAAGTACCTCTTTGTTTTCCTTTTGGCATGTTATATGTTTTGTATTAGGTCGTAGTAGCGAGGACAAGGACCTCCCCGTCCGGCCAGCTAAGTCGTGCTATGCAAGCATGCCATGCTCCTCGCTCTTTGCATTCTTACCCTCTCTTTCTCACATCCCATCCTAAGGTCCCATCCACATCCTCGCTTCCTGTCATTTTTTCGCTCCTAGCTCCCTCTAATCATCCCATATAGGCTTATTACGAATGGCGCCCAACTTCTGTTAGTGCACGTCCTTTCGTCCTTAATGTTGTCTTTCGTCCACAATTGTTCCTGTTGCCAACACCAAAGAACTCGTAAGTCTTTAAATGGATAGCTTGGCAGAATGCCATTTTAAATTGCGACGAGTATCTTTGGTGGTGACAACAAAAACAATTGGAACCTGTTCTAGTCCTTTGTCATTTCCTACACCTATACTATTACCTATATACATTTTACTTTCCTATCACAAAATTTCACTTTTCCATTTTCACTTTGTATCGTCTCTTTTTTACATGGAGCTAGTAACCTGTTCTGACTGTTTGTCAAGTCAAGTAGCATTAGTCCATCTGTCTAGTATTAAATTCTTCTTATTGTTGTGCAAATTGGATCGCTTCATGTCTTCCATCGAAAGCCCAATGGCTAGTATGGAATAGCGGAAGCGTGAAGAGATGCAAACTCGTGTGTCCTTGTACGTTTATGTTCATCTCTCCACCACCCGGAAGGAATCATCAATTCGTCCGTCCGCAGTCTTATACAGAATCCGCTAATACACAGATCAGATCATCGATTCCACGCCAACAACTACGCCAAGGACAACCACCTGAAACACCCCTACACTCATGATACAAATCGAACAAACAACCATTACATTTTTTTGTTTCTGTACCCGTAGTACAATTTAATTCAACCCAAAAAAATCTTATAATAAAATACCTGATTTATACAATCAATATATATATACAAAAACTTAATCAAATATACCTTTCAACACATAAACCTTATTTACAGCATAAAATTACTTTCAAATATATATACATATTTAATTACATATTCATATTTTACATAACACATAATATATTCTTCCCTAGCTATTTCCTTAGAACACATACACTATACCCATGATAGTTTGCCTTACTTTTTGTTTATAATTATTAATCGTCTGTCGTCATCCGCATATTGTTGTGTGTGAGCCACCGCAATCATCGTTCGTATCTTAGTTAGGTACGGTCAAGTGATCTGAGAAAAAAAAAAAAAAAAAAAAAGGCTCATTACTTTTCATATAGGTAATTTGTAATTAATAGTATGAAATTTGTATAATACAGATACAAATTTATCATATAAGATTAGTTAAACTTACCTTTACGTTATAGTCCGTTAGTTGTTAAACAAATTTTGGGTGTGGTTTTGTTCCTATTTAGTATACCTAATATTTAATAGTCAGATTGTATAGATATACATATATACCATTTTGTTTACTTACTTTTTTTTGGTCTTTAGGTGTTCTATATAGTTTTTTTTTGTGCGCATTCATAGTTCGTCTTGGACAGAACTTTAATATCCGTTGTCTCGATTTTCTCGTTCATTTGTGTAGGCGATAAGGAGAATAAAATCACAGGAAAAAGATTCTATAAATAGAAAAATTAGAAGAGAATCGATTGTTGATAGCAACAGAGTACTTACTCGCTCCCATAGTTCGCGCGTAGCGCAAGAGTTAAACGGTATGCCCATTCAACGCACTCCCCCAGCGAAAAGCACGGTCGACAGCGCCTTGCCTCCCACTTCTTCTCTCCCACTACTTCATTCAGGGCAAATGTCTTATCCACCTCCAGCATTTCCGCCGACTCAGGCGCATTGTCCCCCGTCAACAGTACCCCAACAACCCGGTCCACCAGCACCACAAGTACAAATTCCATCCAGTACAGGTGCGATCAGTCGCAATACTAGTTCCTCCGAGTCTATAGCCGCTCCGTCTTATAGCAGCATTAGTGATCAAGGTGCCGCCGCGTTGGACTACACCGATGCTAGTTTCCAGACCCTGAAAGCTGCGGAGAGTCTTCAAGACCCCCCAAATGCGGCAGGGGCAGGCTCCAACCAGTCCGACCAGGACACCTTGAATATCCCAGCAGACCTGAAGGCTTGTATCAACATGGCCGTGGGAAGCGCCTTTTCCTCATACCAAAACTCGTTGAGAGAGGACATTTCACAAAGCCTGAGGGAAGAGATGAAAATTAATTTCTTGAATTTTATGAGGGATATAAATTTTGTTACCCGTCCGAATCCGCCAGTTGAAGCACCAGTTCCAGGCCATTCGGCCCAGGCGACCTCACAGCCGACGGTGTCCATTTCACATCCTCAGCTGAATCCAGCTTCAATGCCTTTTAGCCAGTCCGCTGTTCCGCCAGCAATCCCACCGGTAAATCCGAATACGATATCCCCGTCTAATCCACCTGCAAATCATTCGGCCAGCCGAAATCATGGTTCCAGAAGGTCCGGAAATGGTCGTGGGTATCACAACACGTACCATCCAGGGCAAACCCATGCCCAACAGATGATGCAGCCTCCTCCTACATTTTTTGCTCCCCCAACGCGACCTCCAGATACATACTATCAGTCAGGCCCTAGAGGCCCGATCAAAATCGATAAGTGGGGAATTAATTTTGAGGGTAAGCCCGAAACGCTTACCGTGGAAGATTTCGTGTTCCGACTCGAAACATTGCAGAGTCAGTACGACTGCACTTGGGCGGAAATCTTGAGAGATTTTCATCTGCTGCTTTCTGGTACCGCTTACGAGTGGTACTGGCAATTCCAGCGTACTAATTGCCGTCCCGATTGGTTGACATTGCGCGATGCCCTAATGCGACAATTTCGTAATTCAAAGTCAGACTTCGAAATTATGCGTGATATCATGGACCGACGGCAAGGTATTTGGGAGTCTAGTGATGACTTCTTTGCCGCCATCTCGAAGCTACGATCCCAACTCCGAGTACCGATTCCGGAAGGTGAAATGGTGACCATATTGAAGCGCAATCTGAACGAAAAGATTGGTCGGCTAGTTTACCCAATGGCGATATTCACGCTGGACCAATTGAGATATGCGTGTAAAGACGCTGAAACAGCGTTTCCAAACCGAGATGGTCCCAGACATCAACGACCTCCCGCTCGATACGCGGCAAACGAATTGGACTACCCCGATGAAGTACCATATGTTCCCGAAGAACAAGTCTCAGCACTGCAGTACGGTAGTGCACCTAATGCACCTCGCAGATATGCCAGCGGCCGGATGTTGTGCTGGAATTGTAGGGTGGAAGGTCATTCGTTCGTAGACTGCCCGTCAACAATACGTAACATCTTCTGTTACAAGTGCGGCCAGGAAGGTGTAATTACACCGCGGTGTACGCGCTGCAATCCGGGAAACCGAACACCGAGCGCGATGTCAGTGGGGGAATCGCGTTTGACACAAACCCCCAACCAATAAAAAAAGTAGACGAAGAAAGCCAGACTGAAAAAAGCACCAGTCTCCCTGAAAGCTCGCAGGTTAGGATAATGCAGCGAGATCCAGGGGTGAAAATAGAATTAAAAACAAAAAGAGTAGAGATTAAGCCTTTACATATTAGGATTAAGGAGTACAATAGGATTAGAGAGAGAATTTTCAAAGAGGGACATATAGGCCCCTCTAAAAGAATAATGAATGCGAGAGAAAGATACCGCCGCAGGAAGGAAATAAGAAAATACATATCTTCCTCAATTATAGATACTGCTTCTGACCCGCGACCGTACGCCCAAGTCAAAATAGCAGGTAGGGAGATGCTAGGTCTGTTGGACAGCGGCGCGAGTATTAACATACTAGGAAAAAACTGTTTAGAACTGATAAACACCCTAAAATTACCATTAACGCCATGCCTTTCAGATGTGAAAACGGCTGATGGGAAAGCTCAGTCGATAGTAGGAAGGGTACAGGCCCCTGTCGAATATAAAAATAAAAACCATGTTGTCAACCTTTATTTAGTCCCAAGCTTGAGTCAAGAACTCTACCTCGGTGTCGAGTTTTGGAAGGCATTTCAAATCGCGCCGCACCTCATAAGTGCACTTTCGACTTCCTCCGATTTGGCCGACCCCAATATGCATCAACTGACACTCGAGCAACAGTCCGAGCTGGATGCGGTCAGGGGGAAATTTCTCTGCTATACACAGCATGGGCTCGGAAGAACGGAGCTCGAAGAGCATGTCATCGACACCGGAGACACGGCGCCTGTGAAGCAGCGACACTACCCTGTGTCTCCAGCGGTGCAAGCCCTTTTGTACGAAGAGATCGACCGGATGATAAGTCTAGGAGTTGTGGAGGAGAGTGAGAGCGCATGGTGCTCACCAGTGGTCCTTATACGCAAACCGGGAAAAAACAGGCTGTGTTTGGACTCGCGAAAAGTGAATGCGCTGACAAAGAAAGACGCCTATCCTCTCCCCCACATCGACGGACTTCTCAGCCGGTTACAAGACACGTATTATATAAGTAGCGTGGATTTAAAAGACGCATTTTGGCAGATACCGCTGGAGAAACAGAGTAGAGAAAAGACTGCGTTCACGGTGCCTGGGAGACCCTTGTACCAGTTTACTGTCATGCCCTTCGGGCTATGTAATGCGGCACAGAGAATGCGCCGACTCATGGACAAGGTGATCCCCTCGCGGTTAAAGGACAGGGTCTTTGTTTACCTGGATGACTTGCTCATCGTAGCTCCGGATTTCCAAACCCACGTGGCTCTGCTTGACAAGGTTGCGCAATGTCTGCGCAAAGCGAATCTCACCATCAACGTGAAGAAGTCAAAATTCTGCTTCAAGGAATTGAAGTACCTGGGCTTCATAGTTGGTGGTGGGATGCTTAAGACGGACCCAGAAAAAGTAGCTGCAATCGCAGATTTCCCGATTCCGAAATCGCCAAAGCAAGTCCGCAGACTGCTCGGTCTCGCCGGCTGGTATAGAAGGTTTATCAGAGATTTCTCCTGTCTGACCGCCCCCCTCACGGACCTGCTGAAGAAAAGAAAGGAAAAATTCGAGATCACTGACGAAGCACTATTAGCCTTCCAGAAACTCAAAACAGCATTGACTACGGCCCCTGTTCTAACACACCCCGACTTCTCAAGGACATTCTACATACAGTGCGATGCTTCAGATGCTGGAATAGGTGCTGTGCTATTTCAGAAAAATAACGAGAATGAGGAGTCGCCAATCTCATACTTCTCGCAGAAACTGAACAGCTGTCAGAAAAACTACAGCGTGACCGAGAAGGAGTGTCTGGCTGCAGTTATGGCATTCCAAAAATTCCGGCCGTATGTCGAAGGGATGTCATTTACAGTCATCACCGACCATTCTAGCCTGCGATGGCTAATGGGCCTAAAAGACCTAAACGGCAGATTGGCCCGGTGGTGTCTCAAACTGCAGGCATTTACCTTCGACATCGAGCACCGCAAAGGCACACTTAATGTGGTACCAGACACTCTTTCCCGCGTCTACGTTGACAGCATCGACATTGAAGAGATAGCGCCACTAGTAGACCTTGACTCTGAGGAATTTCAGTCGGAGGAGTATAAAAGCCTGATTGAGACGATTCAAAGCCATTCGGAAGAGTTGCCCGACCTTAAGATAGAAGACGGTTTTGTTTATAAACGTGCCTTACCGCCTACTGGAGATGAGTACATGACTGAGCATAACCCTCCTCAGGCATCTCACGGAGGCATAGCGAAAACCCTTCAAAGAGTCCGACAATACTTCCATTGGCCGAACATGACTGTTCAAATTAGAAAATATGTCTCTCAGTGTGAATTATGTAAGCAATGTAAGTCCGTTAATCAAATCTCACGTCCACCTATATGTACTAATTACTGTTCTGACCGTCCCTTCCAAAAAGTGTATATCGACTTTCTTGGTCCGTACCCAAGAACAAAGTCCGGCAATGCGTATGTATTTGTAGTCCTTGATCATCTGTCCAAGTTCGTTTTGTTTAAGGCGCTAAGAAACGCCAACATCAATAGCGTGATTAAGTACCTCGTTAATGAAGTGTTTAATGTGTTTGGAGTTCCGGAAATTATACATTCGGACAACGGCAAACAATTTGTCTCGAAAGATTTTCAGTCACTACTGAAGAAATATGAAATTCGGCACTTTAAAACGGCCAACTATTCTCCTCAATCTAATGCGTCGGAGAGGGTAAATAGAACCTTGTTAGCTGCTATACGCACGTATTTAAAAGACGACCAAAGAGAATGGGATCTCCACCTTAGTGATATCGCTTGCGCCTTGCGAAGTTCCATACAAAGTTCCATAGGTGTGTCACCCTACTTCGCGTTATTCGGAACAAAAATGATGACACACGGCAGTTGCTATAAACTGGCCAAGCGACTAAACGCGGTGGATGATAGCGAGCTGCTTACCCTCTCTCGACAAATCAAATTGCCGTGCGTACGGGACAAGATCAAGGAGCATATAATAAAGGCTAATGAGAAATCTGCAAGGTCATACAATATACGGTCCCGTAATGTACGCTTTGTACCCGGGCAGGAAGTATACCGTCGTAATTTTGTACTTAGCGATACTTCCAAATACCTGGCGACGAAACTTTGCCCGAAGTATGTGAAATGCCGCGTCGTGAAAAGGATCGGAAATAACATGTATGAACTCGAGAATCTCATAGGAAAGAAAATTGGGATATTCCATGCGAAAGATCTAAAGCAATAGTAACATGTACCTGAAAGCTACGTAAACCCGTGATATAGACATATATCCTATTCCTGCTGTGATATTCCGTGTACGCATACATTAGGTTAGTTCATCTTTTCGACTGTTATTTATTTATATATCCTATTTATTTATTAATATATCCTATTTATTTATACATCCTATTTATTTATATCCTATTTATTTATTTATATCCTATTTATTTATTTATATCCTATTTATTTATATACCTATATCCTATCTATTCATATTCTATTTATTTATTTGTTATTTAGTGATGTCCTATTTATTTAGTTGTTATTTATTTATATCTTATTAATGTACTTGCGATGTATTTATATCTTAGATATATGTTTGGTATTTATTCTCTTGTTATTTATTTATTTATTTGCATGTTATTTATTTAATTATTCATTTCGTATCTTCACACGTTATCTTTGTGATTTATATATTTATGTTATTTATCATCTTATCCTTATATTATTTGTTTATTTATAGTATTATTTATTTATCATAGAGCATTTATTAGTTATTTATTGAGTTATTGATTCATTCACGTATGTATTGTTTACTATCTATTGAATTATGTCTTGTTGTTTTCTATGTTATTTATACTCATAGTATTTATATTGATTCGTTACTATTATCTATTCAAATAATCACTCAGCTTAAAGTACTTATTCATTTATTCACTCAGGTTACCTACATACTATTTCACACTATTCCCATTTAGTTTTATGTTACCAAAGTATCCAAAATACATCTACATTACTTTAAATGTAAATACGTAGTTGTTTCCTTTAAAACTTAAATCTCTGCGTTATTTTGCTTCTTATTAGGATTATCTTAGTTTCTAGTTTGTATTTAAATAGTTGCATGCATGAAACTCACGGGGCGGCACTTTTCACTAACAGATTATAAAGCGCGAAACTTCTGATTGTCCCAGCGTCTACGGATCTATATTCGTGCATCACTGAGGGATTTTCACAAAGTAGAAATGTCATAAGGGCCTGGAAAGTAAAAACAAATCGAAATGATTCCGATACACATATTATATGAATTAGGTTCTCACGTTAAATTGTCCATAAAATCCCCAAACACGGTATGGAAGGCACTGTATAAGTGTTCCCATTTCAAACGCAGCGCGACTACCGTCGGCGAATAATTCGCATCCATCTAAGCAATTTGCCTGATGTAAAAGGGTTCCTGTGATATTATAAAATAGACACAAGTTAGTAACGCCACGAGTCATGGATAGATGTATTAGGTACGCTAATGAAATATGCATATAGGTTAGGAAACTACAAAAAACATACCTTCTGTAGTCACTAGTGCCCGGCTTCTAGGGTGGGTTCTTCACCACGTCGTTAATTTTCCAGCTTCAACTGACCTTGTTCACCGCCCATAGCGTCCGGAATCTTCTCCATGGTCGGAGTTTTGTTATGGTCACTTAGAACCTGGAAATAAAATATAAATTATAATAAAAATAATGAAATAAAAATGCCGTCTGTCACGTTCGAGATGTTATGTGTTTTGGGTTTGGGTGTAAATTGTAAAATGTCATCGTCGTGGTCGAGTCTCGATGGTGGCTCCGTTCTGTTCGTCAACGATTTGTTCCCAATTGTTCCCTGTAAGGTGAACACAGATTGTTGTCCCGACTAAATGAGTTGTGGCTCAAAGAAAGGGAAAGCTAATAGAGGAAAATCTCTCTATTCAAAATAGCGGCAACGAATTCGGTTCCCACACCAAAAACAATTCACCGTATGTGGGGCATTTTTGGCAGCAAGTCACACCACCAAATGACAACGAATCATTTCCTACAGTCCGTACTAGAAGAACACAGTCGGTGTCATATAAGATTTTAATTAAGTACCAGTGCGGAGAAAAATAAGTTTTTTTATAAAGACCTTTTAACAAGTAGAAAGGCAGTGCACCATCGAAAATTACTTATAAAATTCTGGCAAACTTTTTTTGGGTAAGTGGTATTTTATAGGAAATAGTGTGTGGAAGTTCTTTTTTATTAATTGAAGTTACGTTTAGGCGACATTATACCAAAAAAAAAAAAATTTCGAATTGGCGGTCAACGACAAAGTCGTGACCGCCTCATTTTTTTTAAATACCACCGGCGCGGACAGAATACGAATACTCACCATTCAACAATACCCGAATCAGAGGGAATTTCTAGATTGTCGGAAGACATTACACGGTCTAACAAGAGACTCAGTTGGTGTAGGGGTGACCTTGAGCACCCTTATACCTTTCAATAAACTAAGTCATATTAAAATTAAGAGCTATAAACCCTAATATACACAACAACAAACAAAAAAAAAAAACTAATAAGAAAATAAGATTTTTATATCACATAAATACATATATATGACACTTGTATAATAACACCTATAAAGTACATATATACCGATATATTCTATATACCGATAATAATCAGTCGCGCCATAAAAGGTTGCCATAAATTTAAATTCTAATGATCGTTGTCATCGCTGTAATTTTTGCTGTTTTTTTTTTATAGTTTAAGTTAAATCTGGCGTGAATAGGTTTAAGATTCATTTTTCTTGTGGTTTGTAATAGGTTTTCTGTCGCCATCCCTGTGCCCCTGCTTTGCTCGCGATATTTCGCTAAATACTACAAATATCCCTCCTACAGAGAGCTCTTTTTAGGTAGGAACTTTGATAAAGCTTTCAGTTAAGTAAATAACCAAACCAAAGGTTATTATATATCATAGATTTAATTACAGTCGAGGGCGGTGAGATTTAACCTAATTTAGTTTAAAGTGATAAATTATTTTTTTTTGTTGTTAAAATTTTTTTTTTGGTTGCAGTTTTCTTTTATTTCCATCGTTTTTTTTTGTAGTTATTACTTAAGTAGTTTTTTTTTTTTTGATATAAATCATGAGTTGAATAAAAATGTTTGTGAATTCACGCCATATAATGCAATATTGGTGTTTTGAATGTATTTCTTTTGTTATGGTGATCGTTAAGATCGTCATGCGTTGTTAAGGCGGTATTTCAGGGGTGTAAAAGGTGGATTCCAGTCCAGGGCGATGATGATCTAGTGTTGAGGCGGATCCCAATTTCGGGGAAATCCACACATATGGCCAACGGATTTCCAGGTGGGGTGGGAAATGGCCTCGCTGCAAAAAAACATCCGCAGCGCCTATCCTGGTGGTGGACGTCCGTCCGTTTCCGGTACTAAAGCCAACGTAATGTAGTATCCATACCAACAACAAAACATTCCATAGTAAACACAACAAAACATTCCATAGTAGACACAAATTCATTCATTAATTCATTCACAACTTGCACACAAGATACACATTACACAGCAGAATGCATTTAATGCATTCGACACCCAACACACAGTAAAGCCAATAGCCGCTATAAAGTCAAGGCCAGCTAATTTTTGTTTGAGTAATGCTAACACAGCATTATGTCAGCGAATTAAATTATATGATCAAATGACGAGAATTGCTAATTGAATTTGATACCTTTAGTTATATGTATGTGTAAGTTCGATTTTAAGTAGCATGTAAGATTTTGTATAAATAGGCTAAGCATTTAATAAACAAGAATGATTATTATTATTGACAACACGACGATCAATGACTTGGCCCCTTAGCCCTTTTTAATGATCATTTTTTCAGCTTGGCTTTTCAGCCTGATACACAGTTCGGCTTCTTAGCCAGCACCTACATTGGCTTGGGATAGCCGTAAAAACTAATCCCCACAGCTCACATAGGGAGGCGCATATATTACCGGTTACATTACATGGCGATCCTGCCACTTACCTAGAATTTTATAATGACAAATAGTTATAACAAGGAAGAACTGGACGAGCTCTTCGAACAACTGGACAATTCTTACTATCCAACAGGTGGTAATCCAGAAGCCCCAGCCTATGTGCCGACACCAAAAACAGCAGGCCCAAGGCCCTTAACTATCGAAAGCTACATAAAACGTCAAAAAGAGAGAAAACAAGTAGCCGAGGAACCACAAAAGAACACAAAAAAACCAAGAAGAGGACGAAAAGTGCGCCATAGACAGGAAATAGGAAATCTCTATAGATTGGCAAACTTAGCCACAACGCAGGCAGAGAAAAAATGTTTTCTTAGTAAAATAAAAGCATTGAATAACCAAGAGAATTTAAGAAAATCATGTAAAGAAAGAAAATAAATAAACAGAAATAAAATAAGTAAAATACAAAAAAAATGGGTGGACAAAATTCTAAAGAAAACATTGTTGTTAACTCAGGTAGTAACAATAATGACAAGGTGTTAGACCTAATAATAGTAATAACAATAGTAGTAATCATTGTAATAATAAGTAAAATAATAAGAAATATATGCAAAAAAAAATTAAATAAAGTCGTAGTTAAGGAAGTAAATAAGGAAATAGCACGAGTTAATGTTTAAGCTATATATAAGGTATTATTGATGTTAAGGATTCTCAGATTAAGGAAGTAAATAATAGCTACATATAAGGTATAATTGATGTTAAACATAAGAATTCTAATTTAATTAAAATATAAGATATGTTAAACACATTAAGATCCTTGAATGACATTATTGATAATTTTAAGAAAACACCAAGAAGGGTGTACACTAGGAAATATTTAAATGATAAGGAATTAGAATTAGAAAAATTAATTGTAGATTTTAGTAAAAGTTGGGCTTCAGACAAACGAGAAGAATATGGTCCAATCAAAACAATAGTAGAAAATAAAATAACAGAGTTAAGAGATATTTTAAAATACAAAAATAGCCTATTAGAAAGCATAACCGAAGAGCCAAATTCGAGTAACAAAAACCAAATACAATTAAATACAATGGCGACATTTGACATCGTTACAACATTAAAAGTCATTCCCGAATTTAACGGTGAATTTGAAAAATTAAACAATTTTGTGAACATGGCAAACTTTATAGCGGGAACAACAGATGTAATAATAACGCCAGAAATATTAATCATGTAGGTATTTCGGAAAACGGGCAGCAAGTCTCCGAAGTCCTGAGAGACTCAGAATACCAAATGGAAAACATCCAGTAAGGTCAATATTTCATCTAAATCAACATTTGACAAACTACATTTTTGCACATACTAATATAACCTACAACAATAATAGATTTTTAATAGACACTGGTGCCGATATAAGTATTCTCAAATTTAACACCTTAAAAAATTACGTACCTTTAGATCATACAAATAAAATTAAAATCACTGGAGTAACAAACTCTGAAACTTATTCTTTAGGATCAGTCAAAGCCCAGATACGTATTGAATCCGACATTACTTATCAAGAATTCCAGATTGTGAATGAAAATTTTCCAATTTTAACAGATGGTATTTTAGGCAGGGATTTTTTAATAAAAACTAGTAGTAAAATAGATTACGACAATTTCACAATAACGCTTACGGTCAACAATAATGAGTTAGTCTTACCTATGATGACTCAGTTACCTGAAACCGCAGACATAAAATTAACTGCAAGGACAAAGTCACTACACCCAATTAGACTGAATATATCAGAAGATAGCATTGTATTCAACCAAGAAGTCCAAAAGGGAGTATTTATAGCCAACTCAATCGTTTCACATAAGGGTATAGCTCAGATTGCATTTCTAAACACATTAGAGCACGATATAGTAATAAAACCATTCACACCTAAGGTTGTACCACTGAAAGATTATCATATTATAAATCTCAAAGTTAACTACGATAAGAACAAAAAGAAAGACCAATATAAGAGATTACTAGAAGAAATAAATATCGATATAATCGATCCAAAAGCTAAGCAATCCATCCTGAAAATATGTGAAGAATTTGCCGATTGTTTCCATCTAACAGGAGATTCCCTGACAGTAAATAATTTTTACAAACAACACATATCGATGACTGACAACAATCCAGTCTATATAAAAAACTACAGGCTCCCACATACTCAGCTAGATGAGATAAATCAGCAGGTAAACAAACTTTTGGATGAGGATATTATTGAACCTTCAGTAAGCCCATTTAATTCACCTTTGTTGGTTGTACCAAAGAAATATGGTAAAGGAGAACAGAAATGGCGACTAGTGGTCGATTTCCGTCAACTGAACAAAAAGATAATGGATGATAAATTCCCATTGACAAGATTAGACGATGTTCTTGATACACTAGGTAGAGCCAAATTTTTCTCAACTTTGGATTTAACGAGTTCTTTCCATCAGATAGAACTACATGAGAAATCAAGACCAGCAACAGCATTCTCCACAAACCAAGGGCATTTCCAATTTAAAAGATTACCATTCGGCTTAAAAATATCTACGAACAGCTTCCAACGAATGCTATCCATAGCCTTAGCAGGTCTAAGTGAAGAAGCATTCTTGTATGTGGACGATATTATTGTATTTGGATGCAGTCTAAAGCATCACAATGAAAATTTAGTAAAAACTCTTCTGAGGCTCAGGAAATACAATCTGAAACTTAATCCAAAGAAATGCAATTGGCTTCAGACGGAAGTAACATACTTAGGTCATTTGATAACCAATGAGGGAATAAAAACTGACCCTGAAAAATATGAGACCATTACGAAATACCCATGTCCCAAAAACGCAGACGAGGTAAAGCGATTTGTAGCATTCTGTAACTACTATAGACGATTCATTAAGGACTTTGCAGCCATAGCAAGACCACTGAATACATTGTCAAAGAAGGGCATAGAGTTCAAATGGACAGACGAATGTCAAACAGCTTTTTTGACATTGAAAGAAAAGCTTGTTAACCCACCTATTTTAAAATACCCAGACCATGACAAGACATTTATAGTAACAACAGATGCTTCTAACACCGCTCTTGGAGCAGTATTATCTCAAGGCGAAATAGGAAACGATCTTCCAATTTCCTTTGCTAGTAGAACTCTGAACAAACATGAACTGAACAAACCTATTATTGAAAAAGAGCTACTTGCAATACATTGGGCTATAAACCATTTTAGACCATATTTATATGGAAAAAAGTTCATTGTAGTAACAGATCATAGACCATTAGTTAGTCTTTTCACACACAGGAACCCATCGTCCAAACTAACAAGAATACGGCTAGATCTATCAGATTATACGTTTGATATAAAGTATAAACAAGGCTCAATGAATACAAATGCGGATGCATTATCACGCATAATATTAGACTCGGAAATGTTGAAAGAGATGATTCCAACATCAAAAGTTAGTGTCATAACTCGAGCAATGACAAAAAACAAAACAGATAGTGTTATACCCAAAAGCAATACTTTAGACGTAAGGCCTGATCAACTTTACGCCTGGGAATGCACATCAATTTCGGAAATAAAAAACCTACGTAAAATAGAATTCAAAATTGTGCTCAATAACTCGCGAGAACGAAGAAATACTTCGCTTAGAAAAATAGTCGTCGACGATAATAAAGTTATAATAGAATGCAGCGATAATCCTAATCAGGACTTAGGTCAGATTTTGGAGAAACTAGTATTCGTAATGGCCAAAAGAAATATTGAAAAATTAGCTATAGTAAAAACTGATGAAATATTCGAGCACATCAATGTAAATGAATTCAAAAAAATATATACTACGTTGCAACAGAAACTTAAAACTAACAAAAAGCTAGCAGAATTAAAATTACTAATATATCAACCAGCGCTGAGAATAAATGACAAAAATGAAATGTATAGAATAATAACAGAATTCCATAACACAGCTTATGCAGGTGGACATTCAGGTATAAGAAGAACAATAAATAAAATTAAACAAAGATATTGCTGGAAAAATTTAAGCAAGATGGTAAAGAAGCATGTCAACGAGTGTGTAGTATGTGCGCAGAGTAAGCAAATTCGAAACACTAAGGAGAAACTAGTAATAACTGACACACCAACAACAAGTTTTGAAATTGTAACGGCAGACACAGTAGGACCACTCAGACCATCAAATGATTTCCGGTATATATTGACATTACAATGTGAATTGACAAAATACATAGAGGCGATACCAATAAAAAGCAAAGATGCGAGAACGATAGCGAAAACTCTGGTGGAAAATTTCATACTCAGACATGGAAGTTTCAGAACTTTGAAAACAGATATGGGAACAGAATTCATTAACAACATAATGAAAAATGTGTATGATATATTGGGTATAAGTCACGTAACATCAACACCATACCACCATGAAACCCTAGGCTCGATAGAAAGAAACCACAGAGTGCTTAATGAATACCTTTTAGCTTTTGCCGAAGCAGACAACTGGCATGAATGGATACCTTATTATGTATTTAGTTACAATACTCCACCCCAACCGTATCATTGTATTTAGTTACAATACAACACCCCATTCCAGCATCGGAATATCGCCCTTTGAGTTAGTATATGGAAGATTAGTAACACTTCCAGAACACTCAAATATGACTGAACCAAATCCTGTATATAATGTAGAAGACTACTACTTAGAATTAAAATTTAGATTAAGCCAAATGAGAAGTATTGCGGCAAAGTTATTAGCAAAAGCAAAGCTTGAGAGAAAGAATTCAGCAGACAATAAGTCAAACCCACTGAATATTAGTGTAGGCGATTTAGTATATTTAAAAGTAGGAAATAAGAAAAAATTAGATTTACCCTATAAGGGACCCTACGAGGTAATAGAATTAAGAGGGGTAAATACAAAAATTAAAATGGACAATGACATAAAAGAAGTACATAATAATAGATTGAAGAAAATAAATTCAGATAAAAGTTAAAAAAAAAAATTTTTATATAAAAAATTTTTATATAAAATTTTTTTTTTTCCCCTGAAGAGTGAGGATGTAGTATCCATACCAACAAAAAAACATTCCATAGTAAACACAACAAAACATTCCATAGTAGACACAAATTCATTCATTAATTCATTCACAACTCAAAACACAATTTGCACACAAGATACACATTACACAGCAGAATGCATTTAATGCATTCGACACCCAACACACAGTAAAGCCAATAGCCGCTATAAAGTCAAGGCCAGCTAATTTTTGTTTGAGTAATGCTAACACAGCATTATGTCAGCGAATTAAATTATATGATCAAATGACGAGAATTGCTAATTGAATTTGATACCTTTAGTTATATGTATGTGTAAGTTCGATTTTAAGTAGCATGTAAGATTTTGTATAAATAGGCTAAGCATTTAATAAACAAGAATGATTATTATTATTGACAACACGACGATCAATGACTTGGCTCCTTAGCCCTTTTTAATGATCATTTTTTCAGCTTGGCTTTTCAGCCTGATACACAGTTCGGCTTCTTAGCCAGCACCTACATTGGCTTGGGATAGCCGTAAAAACTAATCCCCACAGCTCACATAGGGAGGCGCATATATTACCGGTTACATTACAGTAAGTACCTCTTTGTTTTCCTTTTGGCATGTTATATGTTTTGTATTAGGTCGTAGAGTAGCGAGAACAAGGACCTCCCCGTCCGGCGAGCTAAGTCGTGCTATGCAAGCATGCCATGCTCCTCGCTCTTTGCATTCTTACCCTCTCTTTCTCACATCCCATCCTAAGGTCCCATCCACATCCTCGCTTCCTGTCATTTTTTCGCTCCTAGCTCCCTCTAATCATCCCATATAGGCTTATTACATGTTTCATCTTCGCTCCAAAACGAAGGGAGAAGCAAACAACATTGTTTGCAAATTCGCTCTAACCGTGGATAATTTTAATCTGGCTTGGAAAGCTTTATCCGATCAATACGAAAATAAACGTATTTTGATTAATAATCAATTGAAAGTTCTTTTTAATTTACCGTCAGTAAGTGTTGAATCGGGAAAGCATATTAAGAAATTGCAAAGTGATATTAATGATTGTCTTGCAATTCTTAGTGCATATAAAGTGGATACACATTCCTGGGATCCAATTTTAGTATATTTGTGTTCTAGTCGTCTTCCGGAAAAGACTCTGGCATTGTGGGAGCAAACAATCAGAAAACCGCGCGACCTCCCAGACTGGTCAGAAATGGATTCATTCTTAACGAATCAGTACCAGATATTAGAGACAGTTTGGGATATAAAAGGTTTCCAAACACTAGAACCCCAGGGTCAATCAATTCAACCTAAGAAACAACATCGCGCTTTCCATACTAAAACAAATAATTCGAATTGCCAATTATGCAACGTTTCACATCCTCTTCGACTTTGTCCGACATTTTTAAAATTAGATATTCCTGAAAGAATAGCTAAGGTGAAATCAATGAAGTATTGCCTGAATTGTCTTGCTTCAACGCATTTTCTCAACGATTCCCGAAGCGTCTATACTTGTATGCGTTGTAAACAACGGCACCATACGCTTTTACACCTTCCCCATATATTCCACGCGAATCATACGTCTCCTTCCGATCTTGACGCTGATGCAGTCGCTAGCACTAGTACAGCTACAGATCCCTCCCAAAAATATCTTATACAGTCCACTGAAGAAACCATACATCAAATACAAACACATTTCGCCCAAACTAATAAACGCGTGTTACTCGCTACGGCTTTGGTCGATGTTCTTCATCTTGGTGACACGTTCACCCTACGCGCTTTTATCGATCCGGGATCAGAAGCCAGCTTCATTGTAGAAGATGCACAGCGAAGGCTACGTCTGCCGGTCAAACCCATCCAGGCTGATATTTCTGGTATGAGTGCGGTTGTTACAACAACGTCGTCCAAACTATCTTCTTTAGTCCTGAGCTCGAAGATCATGCCATCCTATACCATACTTGCCAACGCTATTGTTTTAAAGCACCTGACAGGCAATTTGCCTTCTTGTATGGTGGCTGCTGAAGAGTTAGATGGAAAGTTGGAGTTTCAGCTCGCTGATCCGTTCTTTTATGAGAGCTCCAGCATTGACTTAGTCATTGGGGCCGATTTGTATCCCTCCATTATTTTAGAAGGGGTAAAATCTAACGTTTATGGGCCGCTAGTGGCTCAAAACACCATATTTGGTTGGATCATATCAGGACCTTTATTCCACGGGGGTGTTAGGTCGTACTCTACCATTATTTCACATTATTCTGAGATATCAATTGATGAACAATTGACTAAGTTTTGGGAATTGGAAGAAGTTCCCGATCCATTGCCTATTTCATGCGAAGATGACTTTTGTGAAAGATATTATTCTTCAACAACGTCCAGGGATTCCAATGGCCGTTATATTGTCCGGCTTCCTTTCAAGGATCCGTTACCACAGCTTGGCAATTCACGATATATTGCATTTAAACAATTTTTGCGCAATGAAAAATCCTTAATGAAAGATCCAGCGTTACACTCCAAATACAGCAAAGTGCTTGAAGAGTGTGGTGTGACTCAATGCAGGCACACAAAGTACGAAAGCCCACTACGTAACATTGTATCGCCCCAGATACCAGAAAGTGTCAAGTGGCATTCGAGCGGTATCGACAGTGATTCATGCTACGTAGAGGTGCAATGTGTTTGTTATTGTTTACACTTTGTCCATTGCTCCCAATACAATATATAGATCAAAGGGATCAAATTATTACATTATAGTATTTTGATTTCGACATTCTATGCTTAGAATGAGTATAGCTACAAAGAAGGATTTTGTATAAATAGAAACGAAAATTATCAATAAACAACAAGTCTTGATCAACCTCTTGACTAGTCAATATCACTGCGGCAATTTTGCCATACGAATTAAGCGAGCTGCGCTTTGTACAGCAATATAGCGTGCTACGCTAATATAGCTTAGGGCACTTAGGGCTATTGTAAGTACAAACATTACATGGCGATCCTGCCATCTTCGCAGTAAAAACATAGCGGAGAAGTGAGAGACAAGTCCTCTGATGACTTACAACAAGGAAGATCTGGACCAATTGTTCAAAGAACTAAATGAACAATACGTACCAAAAGGAGGCCCAAGCGAGGAGGAACTTATACCCAAGTACGTCCCAACACCAAAATCAGCGGGACCAAGGGCTCTGACGATAGAGCAGTATAAGCAAAGACAGGAACTCCGGAAACAGCGCCAACAAACTTTACAAGAACCACTAGAAGAAAAAGAGGCGGAACAACCAAAAAGAAGAAAAAGAGGCGGCCAACAAGTTCGTCTAAGACAACAACGTACCGAACTACACAAAGTAATACCAATTACTAAAGACGCAGAACTCAAAAGACAACTGGTAAAAAATCTAAAACGACTATGGGAAGCCAGGAGTCAAAAGAAGAAGTAGTGAACAACGTTAACGCATCCGGACAAATGAGTATTAATGAAATGAATATAAATATTATAACATTAATAATTATTATAATATTATTATTAGCTAATATCCATTCATTTTATAAGAAATATGTAAAAAAAAAACAAATAATAAGAAACAGAATAAATCATGTTTAAAATAAAACATATTATATTATATATTTTATAACGTATTAAAACAGGTTATGGACAGTTTAAAAGAATTATTATAGAAATTAAGTAACTTAAAGAAAGCACCGAATAGAGAATACACTCAAGAGTATATTACAAAAACAAAACTAGAAATAAGCACACTATGGCAAGAAATATTATTAAAAATAACAGACGAAGAAGAAATAGAAGAAATAAGAATACCTATACTTTAAAAAAGTAGAGAAGCAAATATTAGAATTATTAAAAGAAAAAATTAAGAAAATAGAAAAAATCAACATGGCAAAGTTTGAAGTATTGGTAGCTGCAAAGCTCATAACAGAATTTGATGGGGAGTCAAAACAATTGTCAAACTTCTTAGGACTCATTGAATTTTATCATGACACATTAGGCGAAGATAT
This sequence comes from Cheilosia vernalis, assembly GCA_949126925.1. Classification (NCBI taxonomy): domain Eukaryota; kingdom Metazoa; phylum Arthropoda; class Insecta; order Diptera; family Syrphidae; genus Cheilosia; species Cheilosia vernalis. Next base: position 61,852,386 of record OX421358.1, read on the forward strand.
TGAAAAGAAAAAATTAATAAAATTTATAATAGCAACAAAAGTATCCGACAAGGTAAGAAACAAGTTACTCACGCTAGCAGACCAACCAGAAAAGTTAACAGACTTTAAAAGGGTCTTAACTGAGCTGTACAAGTCAAAAACCAACCCTCTAAAAATACATAATGACTTAGCTAGGCTACAACAAGGTACCCAAGATATAAACAGATTCGCAGATAAAATGGAGTCACTAGTATCTCAGTTAAATGAAATACAAATAGCTGAACAAGGCGAAGTCAACAAAAAGCTAATAATAAGTCTAAATGATCAGTTAGGACTTAACGCTTTTAAAAATGGATTAAATGAAGCTAGTAGACAGGTAGTGCAGGCATCAAGAGTTACAACATTCAATGAAGCTGTAAAGATAGCTACTGAAGTTGAAGCTTCATACAGACAAAACAATATAATGAACTTCAGAACCAATAATAGGGAAGATATCCTTATAAACACAACAATTACAATCCCAGATATAATAATAATAGTCATAACAATGATTATGAAAGGAATAACATCAGCAATAGAGGTAGTGCTAGAGGTAGAGGTGTTGCAAGAGGATACCATAACAACACAAGGTCGGAAAACAGAGGTATCCCCGATCAACAGAATCGGGGGAACCAAAGGAACCAAGGGAACCAAAGGAACCAAAGGAGATATTAAATTTCTATGGGAACGATGACACAAATTTTGTTAGTATAAGAATAAAACATTTAAGAAAAACTTTTAGATTTTTAATTGACACGGGTGCAGATATTTCGGTTTGTAAAGAACATCTGACAAAAGAATTGTATGAAAATACAGCATGCCAAATAAATGGCATAACTAACAAAACAATATTTTCTAAAGGTGTATCAAATCTAGAGCTTGAGTTAGGTGAAGCAAATATAGAACATCAATTTCACGTGGTTAATGAAGAAGTAAATATTACAACTGATGGAATACTTGGAAGAGATTTCCTTAAGAAGTACTATTGCAAGATAGACTATGAAACTTGCGTACTTAGTATATTAGTGCAAGATGAAGAAATAATTCTGCCTTTAAACATGTCAATGAGAAATATCGGAAAATTAACAATTCCACCAAGATCGGAAATAATAAGAAGCATAGACTTGAATTTGAATGAAGACTGTGTTCTAATTGGAAAAGAAGTCAAAAAAGGATTTTTTATAGCCAATTCAATATTACCAGCAAAAGGAATAAAACACATCAAGATACTCAATACTAAAGATAGTGAAGAAATAATAGAAGACACTATGGTTGGAGTTGAACCATTAAACAACTATAGAATATTGTCAAATAATACAAAATGCAAGAACAAACAGAAGTTCAATCGTTTAATTGAGGAAATTAAAATCAACAACTTAAACGAAGCTGCAGTACAATCAATTGTGAGCATTTGTGAAGAATTTCAAGATGTCTTTCACGATGAAAATGAAAAACTAACCACAAACAATTTTTACGAATAACACATCGCTGTAACAGATAAAAATCCAGTATACATTAAAAACTATAGATTACCACATGCTCAATTGGATGAAATACAAAAGCAAGTTTCTGAACTACTAGAGAACGATATAATTGAAGAATCAGTCAGTCCATACAATTCACAATTACTTATAGTGCCAAAAAAGAGTCTAAGCGGACAAACGAAATGGAGACTAGTTGTAGACTTCAGATCATTAAACAAAAAGGTTGTAGATGACAAATTTCCACTTACGAGGTTAGAAGATGTATTAGACAAACTAGGTAATGCGAAATATTTTTCTACCCTTGACATGACAAGTTCATTTCATCAAATTCCACTAAATAAATACTCTAGACCAATGACAGCATTTTCAACAAATGAAGGTCATTACCAATTCAAAAGACTGCCCTTTGGCTTAAAAATATCAACAAATAGTTTTCAGAGAATGGCGTCAATAGCTTTAAGTGGACTACAAGCAGCAGCATTTTTATACGTGGATGATATTATAATATATGGTTCAAACATTAGAGAACACAATGATAACCTAATCGTAATCAGTGTACTGAAGAGACTCCGCAAATACAATCTAAAGCTGAATCTTGGTAAATGCGAATTTTTGAAACCAGAAGTCACATATCTTGGTCATTTAATAACAGCAGAAGGAGTCACTACAGATCCAGAAAAATACAAAGTGATAGAAAAATACCCAGAACCAAAGAATGCAGGCGACGTGAGACGATTCGTAGCATTTTGCAATTACTACAGAAAGTTCATTCAAGATTTTGCAGACATAGCGAGACCTCTGAATCAGTTACTTAAGAAGAAACAACTATTCACTTGGGCAGAAGAGTGCGCCACTGCATTCAGAATAATGAAACAGAAGTTAATGTCACCCCCAGTGCTAAGCTATCCAGATTTCTCAAAACCCTTTATTCTAACAACAGATGCCTCTAACTTTGCGCTAGGAGCTGTGCTATCACAAGGAGAAATTGGAAAGGATAAGCCAATAGCATATGCAAGCAAATCCCTCAACAAATATGAGATAAATAAACCCGTAATAGAAAAAGAACTAGTAGCAATTCATTGGGGAATAAACTATTTTAGACCATACTTGTTTGGAAGAAAATTCATAGTATACACAGACCATAGACCACTAGTAAGCCTATTTTCACACAAAAATCCATCATCAAAATTAACCAGAATACGCGTAGATCTAATGGATTACGACTATGAGATTGTGTTTAAACAAGGAAAAATGAACACAAATGCAGATGCACTCTCGAGAATACAAATAAACTCGGAGAAACTAAAAGAAATGATACCAAGACACAATGTAGATGTAGTAACAAGAGCAATGAAAAAGAAAACTGAGCAGATAGAAACATCAAGAACAACTGAAAACTGTGCGAGAGCCTTAGACCCAAAATGCGGGGATTGATCACCTTCACATATGGGACTGTACATCAATATCGGACATAAGGCGGATGAAGAAGATTGAATTCAAAGAAATGAAAAGAAATGAAAAGGGTACCCAACGAAGTAATATAATGATAGCAGCAAACACTGTAGTTGTAGAATTTAGCGATAATTCTCTATCAGAGTTAAAATTGATTTTGAAGAAGCTAATATTCAGGATGAACAATGCAGGTGTTAATAGACTAGCGCTAGCAAGAAATAGTTTGATATTTAAAAATAATGTACGTACAAGAATTTAAAAAGATATTTAATAAGCTGCAAGAGAAGAAAAACATTGGAAAATGTTTGGATATACTGATATATGAACCTCCGAAGAAGGTAACAGATGAAAAAGAAAAGCACAGGTTAATTGAAGAATATCATAGCTCAAAAATAGGAGGACATTGCGGTATTAGAAGATGCATCAACAAGTTAAAGCAAAAATATGTATGGAAGAACATGAATAGAATGGTAAAAGCGTTCAACAAATGTGAAAATTGCAATCAAGTTAAGATAACAAGGTATACAAAAGAAAATTTTGTCATAACAGACACGCCAAGTACCTACCTCATTTGAAACCATTTCAATAGATACGGTAGGACCTCTGAGACCATCAAAAGGATTTAGATATATACTAACAATACAGTGTGAACTAACAAAATTTGTGGAGGCACTCCCAGTAGAAACAAAAGATGCCGTCACTATCGCAAAGACAATAGTAGAGAAATTCATACTAAAGTATGGATGTTTTAGAAGGCTTAAAACTGATAAAGGAACAGAATTTACGAACGAACTACTAAAAAATATTTGTAAGTTATTAAACATAGAAAAGATAGTATCAACCCCATATCATCATGAAACGTTAGGATCTTTAGAAAGAAATCATAGGGTTCTTAATGATTATCTAATGACGATAGGAGATAAGGATAGTTGGGATGAATGGTTACCATACTATACATATTGTTATAATTCAATACCTCATAGTAGTACTTTATATTCACCTTTTGAATTAGTTTTTGGTAAGCTAAGCACTTTACCATGTGAAATATTAACAAATAAAGAAAAAATATATGATTTAGATAATTATTTGAATGAATTGAAATGCAAATTAAGATATTCGCATAATCAAGCTAAGCATAATTTGTTAGAAGATAAGAATAAAAGAGTTATCAAACAAAATAATGTTAACAAATCCAATTTTAAAGTAGGCGATAAGGTATTTCTAAGAACTCAGAATAAGAAAAAATTTGACAAACCATTTAAAGGTCCGTATGAAATTATAGCACAAAATGGTCCTAATAGTTGTATTATGATAGATAATAAGGAATATGAGATAAATAACAATAATTTGATTAAATCTAAACAAGATTAAGAACATTATGTATGAAAAGAGCATGCATATTTTATAACCTCATCATGCAAATGACATTTATTTAAATTTTTTTTTTTTTTTTTTTTTGTGTTGGGAATTCGCTGGAAGTAAAAAATCATCGAAAGACATTGCAGAGCTATACGCGAGGGATGCTTCTGCAATAGTGATGGACTTTAACTCATCTAAAAAAACTCCCGGGGGACTGGCATAAGCCATCCCGAAAAAAGATTGCACCTAGTCGTACGACTAATCAGCAAATTATATTTTGAATAGTTTAATGAATTTAAAGAGATAAATCCGCCGTTTGTCGGATTTTTAAACTTGTTTTGTTTGAAATTAATACCTAATTTCTTAGCCCTAGCTAAATCTTACAGATCAAGAGGTTTAATCCGTCTCAGTCTCCTGATTACATTGTCATTATTTAAAAGTTCTGTTATTTCTGTGTTTACGTGGTTGAGAAGCCGATTTCTATGCCTCCGAGCAACCTTCTTAACCTCATCTTCAACCATTTCAACATTTAGATCCCTATGCAGATCGGCGTTGCGTATGTACCAAGGTGCATTAACTATGTTCCTTAGTACTTTATTTTGAAAAACCTGAATTTTTTGTAAGTTTGTTTGGCATGTTTTTTTTTTTTTTTTTTTTATAATAAACACGCGCTAAAGAGGTTGTGACTACTCTTATGGTGTAGTTTGAAGTACACAGCGCGGGCGTTAAGGAAATTGGGATAGAGAAGATAGGAGATTCCGATGCACATTGGTTTTAAATGTCTGCAAATTGAGCCCGTAGGTCCATACTGGTTTTAGAACTTGCTTGTATAGCAATAACTTATTGTAGTTGGACAGGGATGAGTATCTCCCAATAAGCCAATACAATTTACTGTATCGCATGTTCAATTCATCTTTTTTTTTCTTAACGTGCGCCTTCCAACGCAGTTTAGCGTCTAGAGTCATGCCTAGATATTTAGCTGTGTTAGAAAATTCTACTACATTGTTGTTAATGTAGACTGGAATGTGTGGTACGTTTTTATACGTAAAATTAATATGGACTGACTTAAGGTCATTTAATCTAAACAGCCATTTCTTTGTCCATTCTGAAATATTGTTTATTGCCGTCTGAAGCTTTTTTGTTGCTATTTCGACAGTTGCTCCCACAGCAAGGACGGCTGTGTCATCTGCAAAAGTAGCTATGGTGGTTTCTACACTTTCAGGCAAATCGCTAGTGAAGAGTAGGTATAAAACTGGACCTAGCACACTGCCTTGCGGTACACCAGCTTTAATCTCTCTTAATGTTGAACACTCTGTATCTTGTTTAATTCTGAAGAATCGATCTGATATATAAGACTCCAGAATGGTCGAATACTGCTTCGGCAGTTGCTTTTGTAATTTGTGTATCAGTCCTTTGTGCCAGACTTTATCGAAAGCTTGTGCTATATCAAGAAATACTGTAGAGCACACATTTTTCTCTTCAAATGCTTTTTCGATTTTATCTGTGATTCTATGCACCTGATCAATTGTAGAGTGCTTGTTTCTAAACCCAAATTGATGACTTGGAAGTAGCGATTTTTCATCAATAATTGTTTGCAGACGTTTTGCCAGCATTTTTTCGAATAGCTTGGACAACATTGGTAGTATCGATATTGGGCGATATGAGGCTACTTCGCTAGGTGGTTTACCTGGTTTTGGTATCATTATTACCTTCGCGACCTTCCACATGCTTGGCACATATCTTAATTTAAATGCAGCATTTATAATCTGCGCTAGTTTTTTTAAACCTTTTCGAGGAAATTGTTTTAAAATTTCCCCTGTGATTAAATCGAACCCTGGGGCTTTTTTTATGTTTATGCCTTCTTTGATTTCTTTGGCAAGTTCTTTAGCTGTTACCGGCCGAATAGGTCTGTCTTCTTCGCACGTTTCTTCGTTTCCTTGATAATCTTTATCTTCATAAGGTTTGAAGACGTTCTCAAGGTACTCTGCAAAAGTAATATCATAAAATTTTTGGGGGAAGGATGTGGTGTGACTCAATGCAGGCACACAAAGTACGAAAGCCCACTACGTAACATTGTATCGCCCCAGATACCAGAAAGTGTCAAGTGGCATTCGAGCGGTATCGACAGTGATTCATGCTACGTAGAGGTGCAATGTGTTTGTTATTGTTTACACTTTGTCCATTGCTCCCAATACAATATATAGATCAAAGGGATCAAATTATTACATTATAGTATTTTGATTTCGACATTCTATGCTTAGAATGAGTATAGCTACAAAGAAGGATTTTGTATAAATAGAAACGAAAATTATCAATAAACAACAAGTCTTGATCAACCTCTTGACTAGTCAATATCACTGCGGCAATTTTGCCATACGAATTAAGCGAGCTGCGCTTTGTACAGCAATATAGCGTGCTACGCTAATATAGCTTAGGGCACTTAGGGCTATTGTAAGTACAAACATTACAAGAGTACTCTAGTCTTGGTCATATGGAAGTTGTCCTGCCCAAGGAAGCGATTCGGAGTCATCGAATAGCTTCATTTTATCTCCCTCATCATGCTGTAATTAAGCCTGAAAGTACAACTACCAAAATCAGTGTCGTGTTTAATGCCTCAAGCCCCTCAAGCAATGGCGTTAGCCTGAATGACATGTTGCATATTGGTCCAGTCCTTCAAACTGATCTCATGACACTCATTTTAAGGTGGCGGCTTTATCGCTATGTTTTCAGCGCTGATATCGAAAAAATGTACCGCCAAATCTGGGTTCATCCGGAAGATACTCCATACCAACGAATTATATTTCAAAGATCTCCTATGGAGGAATGTAAGGACTATGAATTAAAGACAGTTACATTTGGTGTTAACTGTGCTCCCTGCAATAAGAACTCTCAAGCAGCTGGCACATGATGTACAGAACATCTATCCTATCGCGTCTTCGATCTTACAAAATGATTTTTATGTTGATGATGTTCTTTCTGGTGCGCATGATCTTGATTCGGCATTACATGCGCAACAAGAACTTTCATTGGCCTTAAATGCCGGAGGATTCCTTCTAAGAAAATGGACCTCGAATAGCATCGATTTTCTTAAAAAACTCCCACCGGCTTTTCTTTATGATGAAGAGTTCCTAAAATTTGACAACCATAGCATAACTAAAACTTTGGGAATCCAATGGAATGCGAGTCTTGATTCATTTCAATTTTTCTTAAAACTAATAGATCGAGATAACAAGTTTACAAAACGAGCAGTTCTATCCGTCGTGGACCGCCTTTTTGATCCGGCCGGTTGGTTAGCGCCCATTTTAATCACTGCTAAGATAATTTTGCAGCAAATCTGGCAAGATGGGACGTCTTGGGACATGCCTCTCATGCCCCTAACGTGTCATCGCTGGACATCATTCTTTACTGCATTGCCAGGTATTCACGAAATTCAAGTTCCTAGATGGATACAATTTACACCTCACAGTTCAATCCAAATCCACGGCTTTTGCGATGCTTCCGAGAAAGCGTATGCTGCTGCTTTGTACTTGCGTATTCAACAAAGCACAGATCGTTGGTCTACAAACTTGCTGTGTGCTAAAAGTAAAGTTGCCCCAGTGAAGCAAATTCCGCTACCGAGATTAGAACTGTGCGGTGCGGTCCTATTGACGAAATTGATAACCAATGTGCTACCGCATTGATAACCAATTGTTTCTATGGACCGATAGTTCCATTGCTCTTGCCTTGATAGAGAAACCTCCATCCACCTGGAAAACCTTTGTTGCCAACCGAGTTTCTAAAATTCAGTCTAGTCTACCCGGCGCCAAATGGTTTCACATTCGTTCCACAGACAACCCCGCTGATTTGGCCACTAGGGGCGTAAAGCCGATGGATCTCAAGTCTAACGACTTATGGTGGATGGGACCCGCTTGGCTCTGCCAGCCGCAATCTTTTTGGCCTCAGAACCTTTTTCAGAATCCCGATGTGCCATCCAGCGTATTGGAACACAAACCTCTTAAGTCTAACCTTACTATGATTTCTAATAATTTTGAAACCATAATTAAGCGATTTTCATCTTGGTCTCGCTGCCTTCACGTTATGAGCTATGTTTATCGTTTCCTTCATAGAACTAGCTCTAGACACAACATTGAGTTTACCTATACTTCGACCGGTCTCACCCACAAAGAAATACTACGCAAGAAAATATTAATAATACGCTGCACTCAACTATCGTATTTCCAAAAGGAATATCTTTGTCTAGTCCGAGCTCCGAGGTGAACGGATTTCAAAGGAAAGTGATTTATTAAATCTTAATCCGATGCTGGATGACGACAGAATTATTCGGGCTAATGAAAGACTAGCATGCTCTACGCTATCTTATAGCGAAAAGTTCCCAATTTTACTGCCGTACCAAGCGCACATTTCAATTCTTCTTGTACAATTTCTTTATCATCTTTCAATGCATGGAGGAAATCAGCTCGTAGTTCGGTTAGTTCGCAATCACCCCTATCGGGAATCGCATTTCCCCCGGAATATTTCCCTTTTTCACAAAATGGGTATCGTGAATCATTTTCGAAATTGAACAAAAAATTCCGTCGGAAAAAATAGGTATTGTGAATAATTTCGAAAGGGGAAAAAAATCCTACGGAAAAATAGCTATCGTGAATAAATTTCCGATGGAAATATTACCATAATTTTCCCCGAAATATTCCGCTGATTATTTGTCAGGGAACTTTAGATTAAAAGCAACAATGTAAGTATTTTTCTGTGAAATATGTACAAAAATATTGAATATTGTCGGTTTTAATGAAGGTCGAACGCAACAAATACAAAACAACTGCAGATAATTGTAAATCATATGGAAAAATGTCCAGATATAGCAAATGGATTTACACAGAGACAAAAAGAAGAAGTCAACAGTTTTTGGAGAACATTGGAGAAAGAAGTCAACATGGTAGGGCCACCCATGAAGTCCATATTTGAGTGGAAAAAAATAAGTTAATCGTGACATGCTCCAGGATGAGATGCATCAACGAACCGAATTCGCATTTGGTCATCGCAAACCTGCAATGTTTAAATTGAGATCATGTTAAGTACACAACATAATAAGAGTCTACTTACAAGTAGAACATTTAAGCTATAGAATCCTTTTCGGTTGTACTAAGAATGTTTATTTTTTGGCGGAGCAATAATTTTAACATGGGTGCCATCAATGCACCCTATTACTCCTGGCAAATTATACCTTTCATCGAAATGAGTATTTGTACGCCTTTTCTCTTCCGCCGTCATTTGCATATTTATCCAAATTGAACAAAGTTTACTTTCGAATATGTTTAGGACACTTGAAAGCACTTCGGAAAAAGATGATTGGGCTAATCCAACTTCGTGATCCTTTCCCACACGTACTTGGTATCCGCCTTCTGCAAAAAAACGCAAGCATGCGCTTAGCTTCACTAGTGGGGAAACTCCAAATGATTTTTTAGTTTGCGGCAAAGAATCTTCGAGTACTTCAACAAGTATTTAAACATCGCCTTGTTTACTCGGTAGTATTTATGGAATCTAAGAAAATTGGTTAAAGATGCAGGAAGAAAAGTTCTTACTTTCTACTTACAATACTTCTGGTAGATCTAAAGGATTAGCTGCATCCCTCAAACTTCTTCTTATTGATCTTTGCCGAGCCCTCTCCATTTGCTCATGTTCTTCTATCGCTAATAAAAATTGCGCACTTCTAAACAATTTAAAATAATTACTTTTACTTTTTTAAATTCAATAATCTCTACGGATATGTTGTTTACTTCAGGTTTACTTGATGATTGACTGCTGTCAGAACATTCGAAAACATTTTCGAAAGTACTTTTACGAATCTTAATGTTGGTAAAACTGTTTCCCCGGGGAAAAACATTCCGATGGAAATTCACAATGGGTAGATTTAGTTCCCGGGAACAAAAATTATCCTAGGGAAACATTTTTTCCCTCGGAATTCCCGATAGGGGTGAATGAGTTCTGGATAACCCGGGTCAAAAACTTAGTAAAAAAAATGCATTCGCTCCTGTAAGATTTGCTGTATTCATAAAAAGCAAACCCAATCTCAGATAATGGCTGCTCTGCCGCTCGAAAGAACTATTATCTCTCTTCCTTTTAATCACACAGGTCTCGATTTTACTGGTCCTTTTACAATAAAGAACTTTTCTGGACGAAGTTGTAGAGTATCTAAAGGATACGTCTGCGTTTTTGTGTGCTTTGCTACAAAGGCGATTCATCTAGAGGGCACAAGTGATTTAACTGCAGACTCCTTTCTGGGAGCTCTGAAAAGATTTACATCTAGAAGGGGATTGCCTAAAATCCTATATTCTGATAATGGAACCAACTTTGTAGGAGCGAACAAGATCCTCTCAAAAGATTTTAAACTATTTTTAAAGACATTCTCCTCTGATGTTACTAACCATTATAGATTATAACGACCACGGGTTTGAGTGGAAATTTATTCCACCGGGTGCTCCACACGTGGGAGGCCTCTGGGAGGCTGGAGTTAAAAGTTTCAAATCGCATTTCAGAAAAGTAGCAGGTGATCATAAATTTACCTTTGAAGAGTTTTCAACCCTTCTAGCTAAAATTGAAGCTTGCCTAAATTCTAGACCTATCTCTCCGATATCGGATAACCCCAACGGTTAACTCCTGGGGGCCACTTCTAAGCATCCCAGAACCTGATTTGAGTGAGAAATCTTTGAGCTGCATTAAACGGTGGGAGAAAGTAAAGGTATTGCACCATCAATTCTGTCAACTTTGGAAGCAAGAGTATCTTAAAGAGTTGCATAAGCGATACAAATGGAAACATCCTCAAAAAAATATAGCGGTTGATGACTTGGTGGTTGTGCGAGATGAGAAACTCCCCCCAAATGAATGGCGCTTAGGTTGTGTTGTCAAAGTATATGCCGGTCCTGATGGTAGAATACGCGTAGCTGACATCAAAACGCAATCCGGAGTGATAACACGACCCATCGTCAAACTTTGTGTTTTAATTACGTCCTAAACGAAAAAAAAAAAAAAAAACTGTAACTTTTTTCCGGCTGTAAACAGTTTGTACTCAATGGGCTCAAAAAGTACTGCACGAAATTGATTTCGGTTTTCACAATTTCATTGGAAATTATCGATATTAGAATTTAGGATAATGTTTAATCATTATCCGCTGTCCGGAAGCGGAGATTTAAGCTGATATCTAACAAAAGTTGTAATTCTCGAATGCCTTCTAGCTCCTAGCTTTGGAATGACTCAACCGAATGAAACAGGATTTGTTTTAATATAAAGTTCAATTATGTACAAAGATTTTAAGATATAAATCATCTTTGTACATAGTCCTGAAGCTGAACAATAAGCATTAAACTATAAATTTTATACAATTCAAAAAAGTAAAATGTTCGATTGAAGCCAGATCGTCGGATTTGCCCGGCATTCAGTGGAGGAAATTTTGTGTGTGTGTGCGGCAAAACCTGTTTCTCTCTCTGTACCTTTTCTGCTGTATGCTTTTTGTTTCTCTCTTTTTTTATACACCTTTTGTGCTTTGTGTTGTTTTTTTTTTTGCTCACTTCTTTTAAATTGAAATTGAACTGGTGATAGTGGAGAGAGTGGAGTTGTGGGTGGAGTATTAATGTGGTGCATGGAGCATGGGTGGGAGGGAGATAGATCAGGTCAGGTATGTAATGTATATGTAATTGAGATTGGGAGAGAGTCACACTCAATTGTGATTTAAAATGCGCTATATTGTGATCTGATTAGTGATTCATGTGCATGCATGCCATGAACGAATCCCGTTTGTTCTCAGTATTGTTTTTTTTATCTATTTTTTAAAATCATCTTCGTACGTTATCCTGAAGGTAAATATTATACATTTTTTTCGTATGCATGCATATGCAACTGCACCTTTTCTGCTTTATGTTTTTTTGAAGTTATTACTTCTTTAGGCGCGTTGGGCACTTTTAGATGGGAAGAATTTAATGAACACCCGATAAGTGGCGCTGTTGTCGTTTTTTTGAGATACTCAACCGATCCCAATGAAACTTTGTATGTGTGCATGTTTGTATGCAGCTAGAAAGATAGTATAGTTTTGGACCCGATAGGTGGCGCTGTTGTCCATTTTCTGAGAAACTCAACCGATCTCAATGAAACTTTGTGTGTGAGCATGGTTGGATGCAGCAAGAAAGATAGAATAGTTTTGGACTCGATAGGTGGCGCTGTTGTCGATTTTTTTGAGAAACTCAACCGATCTCAATGCAACTTTGTATGTGTGCATATTTGTATGCAGCTAGAAAGATAGGATAGTTTTGGACCCGATAGGTGGCGCTGTTGTCCATTTTCTGAGAAACTCAACCGATCTCAATGAAACTTTGTGTGTGAGCATGGTTGGATGCAGCTAGAAAGATAGGATAGTTTTGGACTCGATAGGTGGCGCTGTTCTCCATTTTCTGAGAAACTCAACCGATCTCAATGAAACTTTGTGTGTGAGCATGGTTGTACGCAGCTAGAAAGATAGGATAGTTTTGGACCCGATAGGTGGCGCTGTTGTCGTTTTTTTGAGATACTCAACCGATCCCAATGAAACTTTGTATGTGTGCATGTTTGTATGCAGCTAGAAAGATAGTATAGTTTTGGACCCGATAGGTGGCGCTGTTGTCCATTTTCTGAGAAACTCAACCGATCTCAATGAAACTTTGTGTGTGAGCATGGTTGGATGCAGCAAGAAAGATAGAATAGTTTTGGACTCGATAGGTGGCGCTGTTGTCGATTTTTTTGAGAAACTCAACCGATCTCAATGCAACTTTGTATGTGTGCATATTTGTATGCAGCTAGAAAGATAGGATAGTTTTGGACCCGATAGGTGGCGCTGTTGTCCATTTTCTGAGAAACTCAACCGATCTCAATGAAACTTTGTGTGTGAGCATGGTTGGATGCAGCTAGAAAGATAGGATAGTTTTGGACTCGATAGGTGGCGCTGTTGTCCATTTTCTGAGAAACTCAACCGATCTCAATGAAACTTTGTGTGTGAGCATGGTTGTACGCAGCTAGAAAGATAGGATAGTTTTGGACCCGATAGGTGGCGCTGTTGTCCATTTTCTGAGAAACTCAACCGATCTCAATGAAACTTTGTGTGTGAGCATGGTTGGATGCAGCAAGAAAGATAGGATAGTTTTGGACTCGATAGGTGGCGCTGTTGTCCATTTTCTGAGAAACTCAACCGATCTCAATGAAACTTTGTTTGTGTGCATGGTTGTATGCAGCTAGAAAGATAGGATAGTTTTGGACCCGATAGGTGGCGCTGTTGTCCATTTTCTGAGAAACTCAACCGATCTCAATGAAACTTTGTGTGTGAGCATGGTTGGATGCAGCTAGAAAGATAGGATAGTTTTGGACTCGATAGGTGGCGCTGTTCTCCATTTTCTGAGAAACTCAACCGATCTCAATGAAACTTTGTGTGTGAGCATGGTTGTACGCAGCTAGAAAGATAGGATAGTTTTGGACCCGATAGGTGGCGCTGTTGTCGTTTTTTTTGTAGAAACTCAACCGATCTCAATGCAACTTTGTACGTGTGCATGTATATATGCAGCTAGAAAGATAGGATAGTTTTGGACCCGATAGGTGGCGCTGTTGTCCATTTTCTGAGAAACTCAACCGATCTCAATGAAACTTTGTGTGTGAGCATGGTTGGATGCAGCAAGAAAGATAGGATAGTTTTGGACTCGATAGGTGGCGCTGTTGTCCATTTTCTGAGAAACTCAACCGATCTCAATGAAACTTTGTTTGTGTGCATGGTTGTATGCAGCTAGAAAGATAGGATAGTTTTGGACTCGATAGGTGGCGCTGTTGTCCATTTTCTGAGAAACTCAACCGATCTCATTGAAACTTTGTGTGTGAGCATGGTTGTACGCAGCTAGAAAGATAGGATAGTTTTGGACCCTATAGGTGGCGCTGTTGTCCATTTTCTGAGAAACTCAACCGATCTCAATGAAACTTTGTGTGTGAGCATGGTTTTACGCAGCTAGAAAGATAGGATAGTTTTGGACCCGATTGGTGGAGCTGTTGTCGATTTTTCGAGAATCTCAACCGATCTCAATGAAACTTTGTTTGTGTGAATGGTTGTATGCAGCTAGAAAGATAGGATAGTTTTGGAACAGATAGGTGGCGCTGTTTTCGATTTTTTTGTTCGCTAGGGAAATGTAATAATTGGAATGTAATGTGGTATTCGATTGGGAGCTCTGAGAGCACTTTTTTTTTCTCAGAGCAATTTATATGTTCGTTTGGTACAAATAAAGCAATGTTTTTCAGATTTCAGAGCACTTTTGCGAATCAAGATATTTTCTCAGATTTACCAGTACAAGTGCGTTTGAATTTGACAACTGGTAGAGTTTGTTTACATTTTAGTGATTTTTTTCTCCAGCAAAGAAAGGCATTGCATCGAGTGAATCAATTTTTGTAAGTTATTTATGTATAAATATTTAATAATCAATCGCGACGGATATTTCTAATGTTTTAATACAAAATTTAACCAGTGAATGGAAATCGCTTAGAAAAGTGTCGAAGACTGTACATATTCAAATCGCACGAATAGGTATCAACACAAAAAAGAGCAGGTGACGTTTTTATGTTCGACTAGGCACACGAAGTCGGAAATCTGAGAGCAAATCTGAAGAAGCCGAATCGAATACTACATAAATGAGTTTGTGAGGGAATAATAGAAGTGGCTAACTATTTGTTTGGGTTGTTTTTCTGACAGTTGTTCTTCTCTTTTTTGGGGAAGAGTGGCTGGATTCCACTGAAGTCTATGTTATATTTACAAAAATTACATAATTTGAAAAATCCCTACTATTATAAAACAAAATCATTGTTTCCTTTGTTTCTTGCTACACGTCACTTACAGCACCGGAGTGGGTTTATATAGCTCTTATTATTTTGTTTTAAATTTGAGAAGTGGAACTCTGGCGAAGCAAGGCGAGCACGGGTCAGCTAGTAAACAATAAAAAATTATTCTCGGGCGTATACGTACCATTTTTTTTAAATTTTTTTTTAAATATTCATTCATACCCGTTTTGAGTAATTTTAACTACAAATCATTTTGAATTTTTCCACTGAATTAAAAAGAATTTCATGAATTTGTTTTACATATATTGAATCCGTAATACGTATCTATAGAGTGTAAAATTTCTAATTTTTACTATAGGTAGTACTCATTTCCTAATTTTGTAAATATCCACTTTCCTTTACTAACATTTCCTTCCCAAACGGAGTGAGTGGAGCCCCTCCGGGAACAAATGGATCCCCCCATTATCTTATACGAATATGATGTTTTGAATTATTTAACAAATTTTAGAATTACATATGTATCTTTTTTTTGCCTTTGCACCGGTTGCTGCAAGGCGGCCGGCAATGTTAGAGTGAAAGCACATCACTAAGAAACCATTTAAATCATTGTACTAGAATATACTATAACTATAATTTTATGTAAGATGTCGCTTTATGACTTCCTTCAAACGCCATTGTTTATTTTCCCTAATTCCTAAACTACTAACCTAACTTTGGCCTCTTTGTGTAGCAACTCTCAACGAGGTAAGACTTCTCAACCAGCTCTCGAATAAAAGTTAAGAAAACCCTAACTCTTGATATTTTTTTTCTTCGTTATTTCTCGCCTGAGCATACAACTAGCGATAAGGATCGTTCTGACGCATCCTAACAGTTACAAAGTCATTACATTTCTTCCCCTCTAAATAAATTTACAGGTTAAGTTTTATTGGGGGTTTGATTGTTCGTTTGGAACGTCTTAAGCTAACCTCCTGAACTGGTTCTTTAATACTAACATCGTTATCAATCTGATTTGGAATACCTATGGCCCCAAGTTTTTTACACGGTTCGTCGGTATTTGAACTATTGTTACTTTATGTATCCCATCCTCGTCGCCAAAATTGTTCTAATTTTAAGTTATCCTTCCCGAAATACTTAACAAAATTATCTTTACTTACAATTGTAACTAAAGAACCAGTATCTACTTCGAACTTAACCTCAGTATCCAGAACGTTAAGAACAATTATCATTTTATTCATAGATTCGGAAAGTGCATTGCTGTTTGGAATGTTCATTTTGGTAATTTTCGTTTTGCAAATACATTCGACTTTTTGCTCACAAATTTCCTCATCAGATTCCTTATCTTGCAAGAATTTTGATTGCGGAATTTGCTGGCAGACTCTTCTGATATGTCCTATTTTTTTACATAAAGAGCAAATTGATTTCTTATGGAAAAAGTCATTTGATAAATGGTTTGTGTTTCCACATCTAAAGCACTTTGAACTTAACGCACTGGTACCGGGTCTATTCAATTTATTATTATCAATTTTTTTTTTACCTTTAGCACTGCATGTTGCCGCCATTTTGTTCACCACCACATCTCTCAGCTTGCCGCCCATTACCGCTCCACCTCTTTCGGAAGCTTCCATTCCGCGCGCCAAATCCAGGGCTGATTCCAACGTCAGGTCCTTCTTTTCAAGGCATCTGTTTTGAATGTACTTGTTGCTCAGTCCAAAAACTAGCTGGTTCCTCAGCGCCGTTTTGAGATATTCACCGAATCCGCAATTTGCTGACAGTCTCTTGAGTGCTACCACGAAGTTCTCCACCGTCTCACCCTCTAGCTGTTTCCGCATGTGAAATTTATAGTTTTCCACAATCTCCAATGGAACTGGGTTGAAGTGTTTTTCAAGGAGCTCCACCACCTCTTTGTACGACTTTGACGTGGCCTTCTCCGGCGTGATTTTGTCGCACAATGTGTGCAAAAGGTAAACGAGTTCCATGTTTTTTGGTACGCTGTACATGGAAAACGCTGTTTCGAGTCGTTCCACGTATCTGCTCCATTTGATTTTCCTCCGGTCGAATGCTTCAAACGTGAATTGTTGAGCAGCAATTCTTCCGCCACTGCTTCGGTTTGATATTGTGCTTTGCTCGTCTTCGATTTCGTTTACCATTATGATCTTTTTTATCCCATCTTCGTCGCCAAAATTGTTCTATCCGAACGTTAAAAATAACTTTTTAAGAATAAAAACGTGGTTCTTCCATTCGATGAAATAAAAAAAAGTGTCATTTTATTACTGCTTAGATCTGGCGTTATTTTTACATAGGTTTTATATGGCTTATAGCTTGTGGCTTAAGTTAAGACTAGGGTTACATGAGCATTTTGTCAGATATATTACAAAGTCATTAGTCATTACACTTTAATTATGCCATTTATTTATTACAACTTGATCGTTAGAGTTAGGTAGGTAGGTAGGTGGAAGTGGCGGTCCCGCTTGGAACCCAAGTAGCACTGTGATGTGCCTTTTTGTTACCACGACTCGTGTTACCTAGTTTGTGATGTTTGTTAAGGGTGCGAAGCATTCGGTGCCTATATCCAGCCTGTGGAGTTGAGGAACCGTATTATGTCTGATATCCCTATACCCGAAATGTCGCTAAGGTTGTCGAAAAAAGGTTGGTTCAGTGTGCGCAGTCTGGCTCTCGCTAGTGCCGGGCATTTGCAGAGAAAATGGAAGAGAGTTTCTTTCTCATGTGTATTCCCGCAACTGCGGCAGTGAGTGTTGTGTGGGATCCCGAGCTTGGCCGCATGGTCTCCAATTGGCCAATGCCCCGTGATTATTGCCGTAATTCTGGCGATATCTGGGCGGGTTCTGTTTAGCAGGTTCCTTGTTCTGTTCTGATCGTATATGGGCCATATCTTCCTTGAAATGACGCAGTTGGTCAACCCCTCCCATTGGAATTTGGCTTTCTGCAGGAAATATGAATGAATTTGTCCTTTGACCACTCCTAGTGGGACGTGGACACTTGCCGCGAGTGAGCTGTGCAGAGCTGACCCCCTTCTGGCCAGCTCATCTGCCCGCTCGTTGCCTATTATGTCACTATGCCCTGGTACCCAGAGAAGTGTGACACTGAAACGTTCACCCAGACGGGCAAGCTCGTTCCGGCACTCCAGCACTAGTTTAGAGGATATGGTAGCCGAATTTATGGCTTTGATGGCGGCTTGGCTATCTATAAGGATAGCGATGTTTTGTTTGTGAGTAGTGTTACGCCCTAGATGCACGCAGGCTTCTCGGATAGCCAGTAATTCCGCCTGGAAAACGCTGGCAAAGTCCGGCAAACGGTATGATTCTGATATATTTGGTGATTCTGAGTAGACCCCGGCCCCCACACCACAGTTCATCTTAGATCCGTCAGTGTATATGACCGTGTCGAAACCCTGCACTACTTCGTTTCCCTTCCACTGAGCTCTGGACGGGAAACTTACCTGGAAGCCTTTGTTAAAATTAAGTTGTGGTGTGATGTAGTCGGTTGGAAACGTGACCGTGCCGTTTGGTAACGAGTCCAGGATATTGCTGTGGCCATACGGCCTTGCACTCCAGCACCCAGACTCCCTGAGTCTTATGGCGCTGCATAGTGCAGTATCTTTGGTGTGCAGATCGAGAGGTAAAAGATGCAGGAGCACAGTAAGAGCATCCGTTGGGGCCGACCTCATTGCACCCGTAGTGCCTATACTGGCTGTTCTTTGCAGTCTTTTAAGTTTTGTAAGGTTATAGCCCTTACTCAACGCGGGCCACCATACGAGTGAACCATAGGTGAGAATGGGACGCACAACAGCTGTGTACATCCATAAGGTCATCTTTGGTTGAAGTCCCCACTTCTTTCCAAAAGTTTTGCTGCAGGCGTAGAAGGCAACGCTCGCCTTCCTTACTCTGTGTTCAATGTTTTGTTTCCAGTTAAGTTTACTATCAAGCATTAGCCCAGATACTTAGCGCTGGAGGATAGTGTGAGTGGTTGACCATTTAGACGGGGGAGGGTAAAATCGGGTATTTTGGTTTTTGTGGTGAACAGCATCAGTTCAGTTTTGCTCGGGTTGACGCCGAGGCCGCAACTTGCAGCCCAGGTGTTTACCTTTTCTAGAGCGGCCTCCATAATTTCACTAATCACGGAGGGAAACTTCCCTGACACTAGTATCGCCACGTCATCCGCATACGCGACAACTTTGACCCGTTCCCTGTCAAGTTTTGCAAGAATTTTTTTTATAACCATTAGCCAAAGTAGTGGAGATATTACGCCGCCCTGTGGCGTTCCTCTATGGGCAAATCTGGTTAAGTGGCTGTTGCCTAGTGTTGCCTGAATGGTTCTTGTTCTTAGCATAGAGACTATCCATTGACTAATAAATTCCTCTATGCCCATCTCACTCAGAGATCCCAGAATTGCTTCAGTGTGTACATTGTTAAAGGCTCCCTCTATGTCTAGAAAGGAGGCTAGGGTGTATTCTTTATAGTGTAAGGATTTTTCAATTGTCCGCACTACTTCGTGGAGAGCCGTTTCCGTAGATCTCCCCTTGAGATAGGCGTGCTGTGATTTGGATAGCGATGATTCTACTAGAAAGCCTCGCATGTGGATGTCTAGGACACGTTCTAGAGTTTTCAGAACAAAGGAGGATAGACTAATTGGCCTGAAGTCCTTCGCGGCTTCATGCCCGCGTTTGCCTACCTTCGGTATAAACACCACTCTAGCGCGTCTCCAGGAGTGGGGAACGTGGTTTAGTATTATACAGCTTCTAAAAATTGACGCCAGCCAAGGTATTGTTAAGTCTTGCGATCTCTGTAGCATGACAGGTAATATGCCGTCAGGGCCCGGAGACTTAAACGGTGAGAAGCTGTTGATAGCCCAGGAAATCTTTTCCTCGGAAATTAATGAATTGATGTGACTATGGAGTGCAGGTTGTACTGGCCGAGACCTCCCGGGTTCTGTACTAATATCGCTGCATCCGGGAAAGTGTGTGTTAATTAGGAGTTCCAGGGTCTCTGCACAGGATTCAGTCCAACCTCCATCTGGCTTTCTTAGAAAGGAAGGGTTTGAGTGTTCCTTGGACAGAATTTTACTAAGCCTGGCGGAGTCCTTAAGGGTTTCTATTGAATGGCAGTAATCCATCCAGGCCTCCTTTTTGGACGCCTTGATGGCTTTTTTATAAAGACTAAGACATTCCCTATAAGGCTGCCAAAATTTGTGTTTGTGGCAGATATTGAAAATCGATCTGGTCATCTGTCTGAGATTGGAGAGATCTTCGTTCCACCATGGGGGAAGTGTTTTTTTGCTACGTTTAACTGGGCAAGAGACTTTATATGCCACAACCATTGCGTTTTCGAAAGTCTTAACCTTTGCCTCCAGTTCTTCGATTGCAAAAGTGTGTCTTTCAGGTGTGTTTTTGAGTTTTGTCCTAAGGACTTGACCAAACTTGGTCCAATTTACTCTCTTGGGGTTTCTAAATGGTTTACTAGTCTCGGTCTCGAGACGCAACTCATAGAGGATCCATCTATGGTCTGATAGTGACTCCAGATTGGAAACTCTCCAGTTTTCGACCCT
Source organism: Cheilosia vernalis (assembly GCA_949126925.1). Taxonomy (NCBI): domain Eukaryota; kingdom Metazoa; phylum Arthropoda; class Insecta; order Diptera; family Syrphidae; genus Cheilosia; species Cheilosia vernalis. Next base: position 61,873,091 of record OX421358.1, read on the forward strand.
AAAGCTATCATTGTTTGTTTTTAGTGTGATATCTAGGACCTCTTCCCACCCTAGGAAAGTTCCCGTACTCGGGAAGACAAAGGTAGGAGTCGTGCCCTTATTGCAGACAGATATGTTAGTAGTTAAAAGAAAATCAAAAAGTGACTCACCTCTTTCATTATCTTCTGAGCTCCCCCATACTGTATGCCTTGCATTGGCGTCGCAACCCATCAGTAGGTTGTCCTTTGCTGTAATTTCGGCTACGAGTTGCTCCACTTCCACTGGCGGTGCTGGTTTCTCATGAGCCATATATGCTGATGTCAGGTATGTTGTTTGGTTTGTAGACTCCATTTTAACCACTGTTAAATCATCTGAGCTAAGATTGGGACATAAAAAACCTTTAAGATGTTTCTTAGCGAGAATGCATGTTCTAGGCTTACCTGTGGCCTGATGTTTGTAAAATAGGTTGTATTGTTTGTCTTGGAGCCCCTTAATGGTCGAGCCTCTCACCCAGGGCTCCTGAATAATGCCGATGTCCATGTTTTCCTCCCTTAGAAAAACCATCAGATTATCGGAGGCACACCTTGAGTGCCTCAGGTTAATCTGTATGACTTTCAGCATTATTCGTAGTCGGGTTTTTGTCGGCGATCATTAGGTCCTCCAACAGCTTGTCGGTTTCGGCGATGTCCGCATCGTCCTCAGGACCCGAGGAAATAAATACCTTCAGTTTGGCATGCCTTATGCCAAACCGAAGCTTATAGTCTGCCTTTTCGAGACCAGCCAGGCACTCGTTGTTTATCAGCAGCAGGAAGGACATAGTATTTTTATAGGGTTCCTCTGCCTTGATGACTGCCCAGTCATCCATTTGAACCGCCGGGTCGTTAGAGTTAATAAGTAGGTTATTCATCTTTCTTTTGATAGTAATGAAGTCGTTGTGGTCGGGATTACCAGCAATCCACTTCCACGTTGAACCTATAAAATCTAGAGATCTTCTTACGTTTTTTGGTTTTAGGTTAGATATCAAATTTTTTATTTGCTCGTGCTCATGGGAAAGGTATAGGAAAAGGGAATCGTTCGTGGTTTCGTTAAGTTTAAGCATTGGAGAAATTTTGGTCAAGAGTTGTTCGTATTGGTCGAGGTCAATGTCACGGATTAATTTGAAATTTCCGTTCTGTATCTTTGTTTGTCCAGTGTGTATTGAAACGAATTGAGAATTAGAGAAATCCAAAATTTGGATTTCCGCTTCCGCGATGCATAATGCATGTCTGAAAAGAGAGATGTGAAATTTGTTGTTCAGTTCCTAATATTGCTTTTGTGGATCGTTCTGCCGGATTCGGTCACAACAGTTATATTTTTGTTTTCCTTAACTACTTCCTTTTTATATCGGACGGTGAGTTTAGAACCAATTCTTTTGTTATGCTTTATATAAATGACGTCTCCAGGATGGTACATCTTACATGGTTTCCTGGTTTGGTTATGATAACTTAAATCTTGTTCTTGCTTTTGGATAATTTTATCTATATTATTCTGCCTGGTTTTATCAAGTTCTTCAGGGGTTATTTGTGGAGATCGACCAAAGAAGAGTTTGACCGGTTTTTTTCCTGTTGTGGAGTGAATTGTAAAATTATATTCGTTCGAGCAGTTCCTCGAAGGATCGGGATACATTTTCAGCTTTGAGGCATCTCATGATCTCTGAGAGAGTTGAGTGGAACCGCTCAATCTGCCCGTTTACTTCGGATTTGTAGGGTGGTGTTCTGTGAATGCGAATGCCCAACTCGTCTTCCATCATGGATAATATGGATACCGAATTAAGGGCTTTTTCGTTGTCTATGACAACGCTCTCGGGAATGCAGAAAGAGAATAAGATTTCTCGAAGAGGTTGCCTGAGGTCGGTTATTGCTCTTGACTTGATAATTTTAGTCTTGGCGAACTTGGTGAGCTTGCATATGGCGGTTAATACCAGTTTTTTTTTTTGAATAAATATCTAAATGCAGAGTGTGGCCAGGATAATTAGGGATTGGAGTTGGTTCAAGGATAGGTTTATTTGGGTGTCGTTCATATTTGTTTTCTTTGCAAATTCTACATACTTTTACTAGTCTTTTGATTTTTGATGCCATTTTCGGAAAATAAAAATGTTGAAGAAGTTGTATGCGGTTTTCTTCTGGATTACGGTGTGCCCTGCGATGGATACTTAATAATTTTTCTTCCTGCCAGATCTTCAACCATTGTTTGAGTGTACCTAACTTTGTATTTGGAAAAAGTTCGGGATAAATGTTTTGTATTTGGCCCATTATTTCTTCTTTTGTTTGCAAGCCATTTATTACACTGGGATTTAAATATTTTTTAAAAATTGAAATGATATCTGAGTTGCTATAACTGGGTTGTACAAAAACGTGTCTGTGGTACGTGGGGAATGGAATTAAGAATTGATGGCTAGTTGTGTCCCCGATTTCTAAAATCAGCTGATTTCGGAAAACGTTAATGGGTACTTCAACTGCTGGTATCAGGTTATGTAAAGAACTCTCATCACTATGTTGCGTCATGGTCATTGAATTTATTTGTGTTTTTCGTGGCAGTCGAGATAAAGCATCGGCAACTACGTTTTCCTTTCCTGGTTTGTACTTGAGTTCGTAGTTGTACTCCTCCAGGATTGCTTTCCATCGCTTCATCTTGTGGTTTGTGTTTCTATTACTCAGCGTATAGGTTAATGGCTGGTGGTCCGTATAAATATTTACTTTTTTTGATCCGTAAAGGAAATTCCTAAGCGAGTTTAGAGACCAGATGATGGCGAGCATCTCTTTCTCGTTAGTGGCGTAGCTTTCTTCTGTCTTTGTCATGGTCTTGAGAGAAATGTTATGGGTTTTCTGTCCTGAGGTAGGACAGCACCAATTGCATAGTCGGTTGCGTCCGTCGTGAGTTCGAAGTCTTTGTTAAAGTTCGGGTGAGTGAGAGTTACTTCTTTTGAAGTAAAGGAGTCTTTAATTTGGTTAAATGAGTAAATGCAATTTTCGTCAAGATCTATCGTTTTGTTCTTAGAGAGATGTCTGGACACTCGTCCGTCTTCCCCTCTTAAAAGGGTTGTCAGGGGTTTCGCTATTTTCGCATAATCTTTGATAAATCGGCGATAATACCCTGACATACCTAGAAAAGATCTCAGGTCTTTTAGCGCTTTTGGGGGTGGTAGCTCTGTAATGTTATGAACCTTTTTAGGGTTAGTCTTAATGCCATCAGTGCTGATTACGGTTTTAAAAAATTCACATTTATCCAACTGAATTTTCATGTTGGCGCGTTCTAGAGTATCAAAGACGGCTTCGGGGTTTTTAAAATGTTCCGCTTTGTCTTTTCAAAAGATGACAATGTCATCAATGTAGACATAACATCGTTTTTCGATGTGCTCTCTTAGGATGTCGTCGAGAGCTCTTTGGAAAATCGCCGGAGCATTTTTTAACCCAAAGGGAAGATTGAACTCGAATTTCCCGTTATTGATGGAGAACGCTGTTTTCTCAATATCGGATTCTCTGAGCTTGATTTGGTAAAATCCGCTCTTCAAATCTACGACAGAAAACCATCTATTGTCGCCGAGGTTAGCTAGGACCTCATTGATTTCCGGAATGGGGTATCTGTCGGCAATGGTGACCGAGTTGAGCTTTCGGTAATCGATCACCATTCGATATTTTTTTTCGATCCAGACTGGCGAATTATATGGAGATTTCGATGGCCTGATAATATTATCATTTAGAAGTTGGTTGATTTGTTTTTCAACTTCTTCTTTAAGTGCTCTTGGATAGGGATGGGATTTGGAGTAGACTGGTTCATTACATATTGTATGAATTTTTCCTTTCACGGTTGTCGCATAAGTAAGTTTTTTGTCAGGATCGGAGAAGAGTTTTGGAAAAAACCCAATAACTTTATTGAGATAGTTAGAGTCTTCGTCATTCAGATGGGATGTTCGGATATTTACGCTATTTACGGTTTCGGTTAGATGCTGTTTAAGCTGGATAATAGTGTTCTGGTGAACTTTCATATAGTTATCTTTTATGTGAATAACCGCATTCAGGCTTTTAAGGGTATCGTTCCCAATAATGCCCTCAATTGATATAAGGGTAGGAAGTATAAAAAATTGTAGAGGCCTATTTCAGTACCAAGAAGAGGAATAAGACTATGGTGGGTTATTCTAATGTTTCCCCCTACGGAATTAGCATAAAAAATCTTTTGGTTGGGGAGAGGGTTGCGTATATGTCGTGGTTGAATATAATTTTTGTTCGAGCCTGTGTCAATTAGAAACTTATACACCTATCCACTCTTTGCAACGTGCTCGAAATAAGGAAGCGAAGAGTGTTTTAATCTAAAAAAATATATGTCATCAACTTGTTGCGGTGGATCAAAATATTGTTCATTGTTTGGTAGTCACGGTATTCCGTAAGTGTTTGCTCGTGGTTTTGATCTTCTCGGTTCATCGTGTCTTCGTATTGTGCTATCTCTTGTTCTTCGGCGACGGATTCTCCAGTATGGTAGACTCGTTGCATTTTATAGGGTTGATGAACTTGTTGTGAGTGCTCTCGCTTTGGTTTCTTGGTCTATTTAGGTAATCTACCCTCTGAGTTCTAATAGAATGATCTATGTCCATAGGCTTGGGAGGAAGTTCACGTTGGTTTGGTGGAAACCGTTGCGGTTGGGCTTGTTGGAAAGACCTTGAATTTTATTGTGGTTCCCTGTGGAATTGGGGTTGCTGAGGTTGACGAGGGTTATGAAGCAATTGTGGAAAGAACTCTCGCCTTGGGGCTGGAACAGGAACTGGGTGTGGAGGATTGAATCTTCTAGGAGGAACCGGTGGAGGTGTTTGCTGGAAGGTTTTCCGAGCTGTTGATTGGGAATTATTGGCGTGTTGAGTTCTGAAGTCAACATTTTGGAGTTTAAGACAAAGATGAAGAGCCTGCGGCAAATCTGCGGGTTCCCTAATACTGAGTAATCTGGGAAGGTCACCCTTCAACCCTATAACGAAAGTATCAAGTGCCTTATCTCTATAACATTGAGTCATGTTGTTTAACGATTCATGGCTCATATCAATACAACCGAGTTTGTTAAGAATCAGGGATAAATGATGATAAGCTGCTTGATAGAATTCGGGTATTGTATTGTTACCCTGTACCAGAGTCGTCATCTGATACTCGAGGGTTCCTAGGTCTCTCTTATCTGCATAATGCACAGTCAAACATTTAGAAATCTTTTCCCAATTTAAAGGGATGTTGTAAGATTCGAGCGCTATATCGACATGGCCTGTTATCTTATTTCTAATAACGGACAAGATGCCATAATATTTAGGAGTACACTTAAGGTGCTCGTAGATCTTAAGTATTCTTTCAACAATTTTTTTCCACGAGTTGAACTCCTGAGCTTCACCTGAAAATACGCGCAAACTCTTAACCACATCTGGAATTTTGTCCATGTCCGAAACATTCTGATCAGTGGTGTTAATCGGTTGATCAATATCATTATTGATATCTGAGGCTGGATTCATAATTGAATTAAATATCTGTCGTCCCTGAATGTGTAGTGTTTCGGTTACGAGTCTGGTTATGAGATGTACCAAGTTATTGTCTATTTGGTTTGTAAAGGAGGGGGCAGGAGGAGCAGGAGGAGCAGCATTTTCTCCTGGTATTGCTAAGCGGGCTGGTCTGATTAAGTTACTTGGGTTCGACATTTTGAAATTTTTGTGATTAAAACATTCTGATCAGTGGCGTTAATCGGTTGATCAATATCATTATTGATATCTGAGGCTGGATTCATAATTGAATTAAATATCTGTCGTCCCTGAATGTGTAGTGTTTCGGTTACGAGTCTGGTTATGAGATGTACCAAGTTATTGTCTATTTGGTTTGTAAAGGAGGGGGCAGGAGGAGCAGGAGGAGCAGCATTTTCTCCTGGTATTGCTAAGCGGGCTGGTCTGATTAAGTTACTTGGGTTCGACATTTTGAAATTTTTGTGATTAAAATTTTTGTGATTGAAATTAAGTCAATGAATGTGGGAACCGAGATTCGCAATTGAAATTGAGTCAAAAATAATTAAAATGGGTCTTAATCTAGACGAGTCTTAAGTTGTTACACAAATAATTACTAATTACAAAAGCAAAAAATATTCTTACAGAAATTAAAAATTGGATCTTATTCTAGTTGAGTCTTAGGTTGTTACAAAATCGATTAAAAATTACAAAGGAAAAATATTCTTACAGAAATATAACGGCTTCAATTCTCATAACGTATAGATGGGTTCTGGACCGTGGCTGTTGGTTGGGGCGGCTGTTCGCTATTCCGGAACTCCTTTTTATCCCTGTTTTACAGGATTACTTGGGGGCCTCTTTTCCCCTACACAATTACTAATCAATCTCGTGGCCTGGTGTCCACGTTACGAAACTTGTGGCTTGGAGTCGACTTTACACAACTTGCGGCTTGGTGTCCACTTTTGTTGATTACACGCACTATAGTGAAAATTTCGCGGCTTGGTGTCCACTATGAAACTTGCGGCTTGGTGTCCACTGTTTTGTTTCACGCACTAGCGATTATTTCGCGGGTTGGTGTCCACTATATTTTGCTCACTAGCACTATTTCCACGATTAGTTTAGTTTATAAGTGCGTTTATTATTAGAAAAAAATTTCAGCCCGCACTTTTGGCTTTTTGAAACAAAAACTAGCTAGTTGCATTTTAAATCGTTTGTAGTGAAATTCTTTTTTAACAGAAATGTCTTATTTCCGAGATATAAGGACATTTGTGTTTGCACCTGTAACTCCGAATTTACAAAAAAGAGAAATAATTTAAAACCACTAGTGCATAAAGCATATCCTAACTTAAATTACTGAATTTAGAATTTCTGAATTCAATTAAGCGTTACTTAATAAAAAGCAATCAAAGTCAAAAAACGCATCCCTTTAGAGTTGCATCCATATATGGGCTTCCCAACAACAACAAAACAACGGTAAACACATATTCGCAAAGCACTCATCTGTGCCCATCGACATAAGTCACTACCTGTCAATTAGCTACAACAACCAATCAATGAACCCCGATTTTATCCAACAATTTTTTCTATTCCTTCGAATAACATTAAAACCTAACCCCTTTGAAAGAATTAATAACAACAAAAATGCATTTTCTGCAAAGCCTGTATTCCTGACTATCTAATCCAATTCAAATTTTGTGATTTTATCACAAAGAAAAAAAATTAGATGAAACTTAAGCGAACACTACTTCGTCATATAAACTCATATCCATATTTCAGTTATTAAGCAACTCAAATTAGTAAAATCTATTTTTTTCTAATGCTTTCTGTTAGATGTATCTAATGGAGCAAAAAAAAATTACCTCTTATCAATAGATAACGATTTATTGAAAATTTAAGAAAATGGTTGAAATCGTCTTCGCAGACTGATTTAAGGGGACGGATATTTCAAATGCTGGACAACTACAAACGACAAAAACTAGTTGGTTGTTAGAAAGCATGTGTGCTCTATCTAATAAAACCTTAAATGTCGAAATTGACCAAACCAAAAAGAATTTATAAGCAATTTAAGCAGGCGATATAAGACCGCGTTATCGTCGAAACGGTACATTGCCGAGTAATGAAATTTCCTATTTCAACAGTTTTCCACCTAACCAATCCAATAAAAGAAAAATTATACCAATCGGCCTAACGGTTTATGATTTATTTGAAATTTAAGCAAAATTTGGGCTTCTAACTTAAGGTCCCCATAACTCAAAAACGGTTGAACTACAAACGATGAAACTTTGCATTTCTATTCTCTGAACCCTTTCCTAACTATGATATCAAATAGAAGACAGCCCGCATTACTGGACACTTTTTATTCGCAATTTAAGTGGAGCCTATAATGGTCCAAATTGACCCATTTTTAAGCAATCTGATATTTCCATTGCAGTTCAGTGGAAAACGATTTTGGATCACTTTCTTAGAAGAAGGTGGGTTTTTGCATTAGAAAAAAGCATAATCCACCCTTCATAACTCGTTAGGAGTGGAAATATCGGATCGCTTAAAAATGGGTCAATTTAGACCATTATAGGCTCCCCTTAAATTGCGAATAAAAAGTGTCCAGTAATGCGGGCTGTCTTCTATTTGATATCATAGGTGAAAAAGGGTTCAGAGAATAGAAATGCAAAGTTTCATCGTTTGTAGTTCAACAGCTTTTAAGTTATGAGGACCTTAAGTTAGAAGCCCAAATTTTGCTTAAATTTCAAATAAATCATAAACCGTTAGGCCGATTGGTATAATTTGAATTCTATTAGACTAGTAATGGCAAACACTTTCGACACAGAACATTTCGTCACTCTGCTTACCACGGTTTCGGAGATAACAAGGTTTTAAGGGATTGAAATTTTCTTTTTCAAATGGTTCTAACTTTCTAACTTGAACTACAAACGAAAAAAATTTCACTACAAACAACTACAAACGAATGCCTATCGAACTGCAAACTCAGTTTTTCATTCTAGAAAAAGTGCGGGCTAACTTCCAAAAAAAAATTAAGCTGCAATTTCGCTTAAATTGCATATAAATCCTAAACCGTTAGGCCGATTGATACAATTTTTGTTTTATTAGATTGGTGAGGTGGAAAACTGTTGAAATAGGAAATTGCATCACTCGGCAATGTACCGTTTCGAAGATAACGCGGTCTTATATCGCCTGCTTAAATTGCTTATAAATTCTTTTTGGTTTGGTCAATTTCGACATTTAAGGTTTTATTAGATAGAGCACACATGCTTTCTAACAACCAACTAGTTTTTGTCGTTTGTCCAGCATTTGAAATATCCGTCCCCTTAAATCAGTCTGCGAAGACGATTTCAACCATTTTCTTAAATTTTCAATAAATCGTTATCTATTGATAAGAGGTAATTTTTTTTGCTCCATTAGATACATCTAACAGAAAGCATTAGAAAAAAATAGATTTTACTAATTTGAGTTGCTTAATAACTGAAATATGGATATGAGTTTATATGACGAAGTAGTGTTCGCTTAAGTTTCATCTCATTTTTTTTTCTTTGTGATAAAATCACAAAATTTGAATTGGATTAGATAGTCAGGAATACAGGCTTTGCAGAAAATGCATTTTTGTTGTTATTAATTCTTTCAAAGGGGTTAGGTTTTAATGTTATTCGAAGGAATAGAAAAAATTGTTGGATAAAATCGGGGTTCATTGATTGGTTGTTGTAGCTAATTGACAGGTAGTGACTCATGTCGATGGGCACAGATGAGTGCTTTGCGAAAATGTGTTTACCGTTGTTTTGTTGTTGTTGGGAAGCCCATATATGGATGCAACTCTAAAGGGATGCTTTTTTTGACTTTGATTGCTTTTTATTAAGTAAGTTAGGATATGCTTTATGCACTAGTGGTTTTAAATTATTTCTCTTTTTTGTAAATTCGGAGTTACAGGTGCAAACACAAATGTCCTTATATCTCGGAAATAAGACATTTCTGTTAAAAAAGAATTTCACTACAAACGATTTAAAATGCAACTGGCTAGTTTTTGTTTCAAAAAGCCAAAAGTGCGGGCTGAAATTTTTTTCTAATGGTTCTAAACCTAAATGGTTTCTACCCTTTGAACTACAAACGAAACAAATTTCACTACAAACAACTAAAAACGAATGTCTATCGAACTGCAATTCACGTTTTTCATTCTAGAAAAAGTGCGGGCTGACTTCACGTAGGTACAATATGTTTCTGAGGAAATGCGCAGGTGGCTGATGACGTGCGCTGATGAACGTACGTATATGGAAATTGAGTTTAAGGTTTTTGGTCCATGGTTGTATGCAGCTAGAAAGATAGGATAGTTTTGGACCCGATAGGTGGCGCTGTAGTCCGTTTTCTGAGAAATTCAACCGATCTCAATGAAACTTTGTATGTGTGCATGGTTGGATGCAGCTAGAAAGATAGGATAGTTTTGGACCCGATAGGTGGCGCTGTTGTCGATTTTTTTTGAGACACTCAACCAATCTCAATGAAACTTTGTTTGTATGCATGGTTGTATTCAGCTAGAAAGATAGGATAGTTTTGGACCCGATAGGTGGCGCTGTTGTCGATGTTTTTGTTCGCTCTTTTTACTCCCAAAACTGTTTTAAGTATTTCCTGCACAATAAAATATCTCCTGACGATTCGAAAAATACACACGTAATTGTTCAAGTAATAACTTTTGTCGGCACTCCCGGAGTGCCTGATGTTTTTTTTTTTTCACATTGACAATGTCCACCGCTTTGTTTTAGTTAGACTGTTAATTTTAAACATATATGTCGTCGAGGAAACGATGAAATCTTTCTCGAAGCTCAACAAAATCAAAAAAATGAGACGAGTTAGATCATAGAAAACGGATGAAAAATATCAGACCCCATCGTTACAAAGAAACACATACTCCGTGGTAAATTAAATCAGAAGTGGATTTTATTACACCAAAGAAATTAATTATGGCGAATTTGCTGGTATGACTTAGGCCTGTGACGTTGTGCACCGCGGGTGTAACGCTCACCAACGACTGTTTCTCGCACGGTCGATTATACGTGTCTCCTTCCCGAGTCAGCGAAAGTAAACATGCCTACGTGTATGCTCCAGGCAACAGAACCTCAAATATTGTATTTCAAGAAGCTTTGTAAGAAAGTTATCATACAAAATATAACTATCTCATGTATTAAAACTTAACTATTATTATTTCTTTTATTGGAAGTTACACAGTCTCACGCCGCGTACGAAGTTGCGGGCACAGCTAGTATACATATTAGATATATACTTCACATGGAAATCGTATTTTTCAATATACAAATATCGATGATCTCATCGGCAGCGGTCGATCGTGGTATTACTGGTAGCGTTTGCCGGAAATCGCTTGAGAGTAAAATCAATGCACCCCAAAAACGTCTTGCGTCAGTATACAGATCTTTTATATTGCGATTCAGAGCTTCTAACGCACGCTTATGCGATATTGTGCATTCGTACCAGATAATAATTTTGCTTGCTACCAAAACTTTGGCCATTGCTGTAAGTTTCGCTATGTTACATATTGGTTCTTCAACCGCTTGAATGTTTAATGGCAATTTCAATGCCGAATGAGCGGTTCGGCAACCTTCCAGCAGCGTAGCCGCTATTCCAGAAGATACCATCGTTGCCAGTGATGGTCTCATTAGTCAAATTTCGTGGATAACGCTTGGAACACTTGCCGTCGACTATGCACGGTGATTGTATGTTAATGGCGCAACACGGTCCATGAATCATGTTTGTAATTATGACATCATGCAGGTCTGGATCGGTTTCGGGACCTGGAATCTCGGCACATTTATGATGTCATTAATTTGGTCTGGTTGCATTCTTTCGACTAACCAAATGAAAATGTGCGCATGAGGCAAGCCTCTTTTTTACCATTCAATCGAACACATCCAACATCGAGTATAACCAAAGACACGATGCAACAAAATAGTCCATCAGCGACCGACGAAATATTTGTACACTTTAACAGCCAAGAAGATAACTAACCTCACACCTATCAACTTGGTTTGGTAAGCCTTTTCCCTTCTCCCTCTACACCGGTACCGAAGGTGTTATGGTACCTTTGAGTTGCCCTCCCCATAACCCTATTCACTAATGAGCAGAATACCACGATTGTTACTCGCTCATTTTTCGTAGCAACCCCTACGTGCAAACTCAAAACGCTCCACAACTCCTGTTGCCTGTCATCATTGTCCACGTCATCTCAATCACCCCTACATTTCAACTTACTCACACATAAATACTTATGTCGTTTTCCATTGGGCAAAAAGAAGCGTCCGGGAGAGTCCGGAATCGAAAAAATCACTTCTGAAACCGTTCCATTGGCACAAAAAATACTCTTCTGTTGATTCTGAGGAGAGAATTTCGCTTCTGGATTTGAAATCAGAATCCACTCAAGAAGCACTCACACCAGTGTAGTTTGTGTATTTTATACAAGTCAACTGACAGCTGCCGTAGATTATTTTTTGGCATTTCACCAATACTCTTGTGGATTCAATCAGAAGCAGTTTTCTTGTTCCATTGGACTGCAAAATGAGTGGATCCCCGAGTGAAACCAATGGAAAACGACATTATGCAAGGATCCTGAAAATACATATCAAACGAAAATGATGGATTCAATAACCATGAAACAAATCAAAGTATCTACTCCATTTCAAAAACTTACTTACGGCTGGTCTGTTCAAAGCTGGTTAAATCATTGGTTGGGTTACCATAGATTTAGGTTAACCAATGATTATAGATCCGTGATAACCAATGAGTGTTTGATGAGCGTTTTTTTCACTTCGGTCACCAAACCATAGCTTTCCAACAAATCGTTCCATTTTCCCAATTTATTTGTCAGTTCAGTGATTGACAGAATCCTTGGTTAATTTTTTTTTTTGTTTTCGGTTCCTTTCGTTGTTAATAAGTAATTTGTTTAGGTAGATATTTCAGGAATGTATTCAGTTATAGTTAACTTATTTGATATTCGATTGGGATTCTGCAGATTTGCTCTCAGAGATTTCAGATTTCGTGTGCCTAACGAACATGAAAACCTTATGAAACGTCACATGCTCTTTTTTGTGTTGATATTCGTGCGATTTGAATATGTGTAGTCTTCGACACTTTTAAAGCGATTTCCATGGTAAATCTGAAGCAAGTATGAGAATATATTCAGATTCGCAAAAGTGCTCTGAAAACTGAAATCTGAAAAAGATGGATTTTTTTTACCAATCGAAAAATTGCCCTGAGAGCGCCCAATCGAATAAATGAAACTTTGTTTTTTTTGAGACAAAAGTAATTTTTTAAATCCAAAACCAATTCCCAATAAATTTTTTTACAATATTTCCTCTGATGCGTGTGCTTTATCTGAATTTATGAGAGCTCTCATCGGCTTAAAATGTTGAAAATAATCCTTATTCATCCCTTATTTTGTTAGAAACCTATAGCTATACCCTCACCTTCAATTGACTGGTGTGTTGCATTATAATATTCGTTGTTTGAACAATATGGCACAGACATTTTTGTGTAGCATACACATCAAAATTAATACCCACGTAGTCCCTTAAAAATCTTGAACAAACGAAATTACAGAAAATCAGTGGTTAAATCTCATTAACCGGTCAAAATCGGCTGGTTATCGATTTCCTTGGTTAACTAACCAAACCACTGATTCTCTGGCTAATACTTTCCTGAACAAACACATTCGCTGGTTATCAGCTGGAATAACTTCTGATTAAAGATAACCATGATTGAACAAACCGGGCCTTAATGTACATAAACAAACTTATTAGGTAGGTAGGTTATATCTTTGACAACAACAATTTGCTTGGAAAATAATTAAAACAACTGACAACAACAATTGCTTTGAAAATTTAAAATATTTTTTCCTTGTATTTGAAGTGTCACTACTCGATTTCTATCCAGTTTATTGTTTTTTCAAAGTGCATTTCCCCATGAAAAACGAAATATGTGCCTACAACGCCACCTGTAAACTCTTAGGGGTATAAAAATTAGTTTAAAACCTATTCTCATACCTACTGAATTTACATATAAAATTTTATCCAAATCGGTTGAGCCGTTTCGGAGGAGTATAACCACTAAAACTGTGACACGAGATTTTTATATATTAAAAAAGATAGATATGGTCAAAAGTGATTGCTATCAGCGCTTTGATACTAGTGACTATCCACAAAGTAATGTTTGGGGAACGCCGCAAGTAAATAAAAAATTAATAGGTTTGATGAAAGATGAAATTAATGGGCATATTATATCACATTTTGTAGGTTTAAGATCAAAAATGTATTCAATTAAGGTAGAAAATAAGGAAAAAGTAAAAAAAATCAAAGGTGTTAAAAAAAATGTTGTCAAAAAAGAAATTTATTCTAATGACTTCTTAGATTGTTTAGTAAATAATAATAATAAAACTGTTGAACAAAATTTAATAAAATCTTAAAAACATGTAGTAAGCATATTGTTAAAAAAAAAATAGCTTTAAGTGCGACAGATGATAAGCGATTTGCTATAGAAAATAGTTATTGTACATTACCATGGGGACATTACAAAATAAGCTTAACCAATTAATAATAAAACATAAATTGAAAAAAAAACTCTCTCTTTGATTTTTCCTCACTTAATTCGAATATTGTTTTCATGGAAATTAGTTCTCAGATTAAGTAAGTACAGTACAACAACAGCGTAAGCAAAAAAACAATTTTTCAATTCCAACTAACAATATGTTCTTCAAAGATAAGGTATAGTACACAGTCTACTTTCTGGAATGTGATGTCGTCTTCTGAGATATTGTATGCTCTCGCCTCACCCCTCTTGGATAATGTATGCTACATTCTATGAAAACATCAGCTCTTTGAGATCTATAGTATGAGGAGAAAAAGTCATCGAAGCAATTAGCAATAGCGTCCGTACCAAAGAGGATCTATATCTAGAGAGCCAACTGAGAGCAGAAACGGTACATTTGCCTACAAGCTGTTGTTTGGCTGCTGTCCTGCATAGGAATTTCTAAGTATTAGTGCCTGTACAAATCAAACGAGCGCCATTGCTGCCGCACGCATACTTAGGAAATCCTATGTAGGCCTTTTATGTCATTCGGGCGGCCATTATTATGGTGTGGGCGACTGTGTTCGGCATTTTTGGTGCCCATTAGTTACACGGCGTTCACATCTCAGTTCAGTTTAAAAGTTTTTAAGGTTTATGAAATTGTTTTTACTAAAAGTAATTTCTGATATATGATTTTGTCACAATGCCAAATACCTCAATAAAATCATGTTTTTTTTTTCAATGTCTATCAGAAATCGATCTCATGACATTAATCACAGAAAAAACAACTCAAACGATTTTTGCACTCTTATTAAAAGAGATTTATTTGCAACTTCAAGCATCTATTGTAGGTATATTTTAAAGAAAACAAATTGTTTTTCGTCGATTTTAATGCTTTTCATTTTGAAGTCATATTAAAACAAAATAGGTATTTTAACACAGTTTAAGGAAAGCGTTTGTTTTACGTTGTGGGGAAAAAGCTATTTTAGTTTCAGCATCATTTTTAATCTGTAAATGGTACATAAAATGGATTTGTCTACCAATATTAATTTGCAGGCTGTATTCTTGTTTTTGTCCGTTTATAATACCTACCTACCTGATTATAACTATATAACTATATGCGCATTTCATTTTTTCGGGTACATTCCAAAATAAAAAAAATCCTATATAAGCCGAGTTTTTTTGAGCTTCGAACTCAGCAAAGAAAAGTAAAGTAGGATTTTCAGCACGCAATTACAACAATTACTGAAAAACATACTTTGCTGAGTTCGAAGCTCAAGAAAACACGAATACACGTAGATAACAACAACACTTTTTGTATTTCAAAAACACATAAAGTGTACTTGTTTTTGTAAAGTAATAATATATATATAAAATTTATTTATAAAATTTGCAAAAGAATATCTATAAAATCGAATGGAACACGCGAGAACTAAAAATTAACAAAACAATTTGGATTCTTACGTTCGATTGAATACGCAAAATCTGAAATCGGATATAATCGCAGAATCCAAATAAATTCCACATTATATTGTCCTTTTGTTAGGAGTTTAATCTTTAATCATAATTATATCAGAGAATAATATTTTTTAAATTTGCACTTTAACTGTTCCTAAGTAACAACACATTTCAGTATTCACTCTAATTAAACCACAGAATTCCTAATCATATTTTGATTTTGCACAAAAATGGTACTAAAAAAAAAGAAGTTGAAAATACCCACCAAGTAATAGAAATTTATGCAATGTTTACGAATATTTAAAATAAATCACTTTTGCCCTAGTGAAAACTTGGGCTTAGCTTGAATGCTAATAACCTATTTTTGGAACAACTCCCAAAGGTAGCTGCATGAATTTTGCTGTCAAACATATTTTTCATGTAAAAAAACTAAAAAAAAACCTGAAATGTGAATGGATGAACATTTTTTGGCACCTAATATGGATAGAGCACATGTAAAGCTATCTAAAAAATCATACTCAACATGTATTCCCATTACATTTATTGTTATAATATTCATTTGCAAATTGTTTGTTATTGAAAAAGTGCCACCCGGCGGCCATTAATAACACGTATTCACAGACAGGAAAAATAAGAGCGCTCGAGAGAGGGCTGTCATTCAAAAATTGAGGGGATAATCGGTTAGGGGCAAGTGAAGTTGGCTCTCTAGTTGTAGATCCTCTTTGGTCCGTACTATTATAACAAATTAATGATACAGCTTCCTTATGTGGCATTGATAATACAAACTTGCATGCTCAAATTTTGGAAAACCAGTTATTGAGTGGACCAACAAGTTCACTGCAGCAGCATCAAAAACAGCAACATCTGCCTCAACAACAGTCACTGCAGCAATTGCAGCAGCAGTATCAACAACAGCAACATCAGCCTCAACAACAGCCACTGCAGCAGTATCAGCAATTAAAAAAGAGGGAGATGGAAGAAGAAGAAGGTGATATAATATATAAATAACATTTTGAAACGTTTCAAGTAGTAGTATTTATATAAAAAAACATTGTTAGTTAACGATATTTTATTAAATAAATTTTATAAAGTTGAGAAAATAAAATGCATTCAAACGAGGTTTTTAAAACGACTTGTTGTTGAATTTCCGAACACACAAATATGGCTGATAATGTTTGAAGATGCAGAAATTGAAACTATAAATAAGAATAATACCACAAACCTTACAAGAAAACTGTTCCTTCTGTTTATTTTGCCTAACATGGAAAGCTGTTTTTGTGGTAAGACCTTTCTGAATAGTGTTCTTCATCTTTGGCTTCTGCTGGTCTATAACCTCTATTGTCCTAAATCTAGTTTCCAGGAATGTTGAAAATTCTTCGAACGATGGCAACTCCTTGCTAGCTCCTAAGCGTTCTTCCCACAGCTGTTGCGTACATGGAGGTAACTTTTGAAATATAATATAAATTATTACTAAGTCCCTTACAGGAATCCCGAGATTCTGTAGGGAATGAATACACTCGGTTGTCGTGTCCAGCATCGTTTTCAGCCCAAAAGAGTTTTCATTTTACATATGCGGTTGATTGAAAAGTACCTTTAAATGGGTATTGACTAAAAAACGCTTATTTTCATACCGTGAACACAAAATGGACCAAGCCTTTTCGTAATTTCCTTCATCTATGTCCAAATGCTGAAGCAAACGGTCAGCTTCACCAGATAAACCTGACTTCAGATAATGAAGCTTTTGTATTTCTGAGAGATCAGAGTTATTATGAATCATAGATTCAAATTTACTTTTGTATTGTCTCCATTTTTCATATTGTCCAGAGAAAACTGGAAGCGCTTTGTCATCGTCACCGAGAAACCGACACCCGATAGGTGGCGCTGTTGTCCATTTATTGGTAAACTCAACTGATCTCAATAAAACTTTGTATGTGTGCATGTTTGTATGCAGCTAGAAAGATAGGATAGTTTTGGACCCGATAGGTGGCGCTGTTGTCGATTTTTTTGAGAAACTCAACCGATCTCAATGAAACTTTGTTTGTGTGCATGGTTGTATGCAGCTAGAAAGATAGGATAGTTTTGGACCCGATAGGTGACGCTGGTGTCCAGTTTTTGGGAAACTCAACCGATCTCAATGAAACTTTTATGTGTGCATGTTTGTATGCAGCTAGAAAGATAGGATAGTTTTGGGCCCGATAGGTGGCGCTGCTGTCGATTTTTTTTGAGAAACTCACCGATCTCAATGAAACTTTGTTTGTGTGCATGGTTGTATGCACCTAGAAAGATAGGATAGTTTTGGACCCGATAGCTGGCGCTGTTGTCGATTTTTTTGAGAAACTCAACCGATCTCAATGAAACTTTGTTTGTGTGCATGGTTGTATGCAGCTAGAAAGATAGGATAGTTTTGGACCCGATAGGTGACGCTGGTGTCCAGTTTTTGGGAAACTCAACCGATCTCAATGAAACTTTGTATGTGTGCATGTTTGTTTGCAGCTAGAAAGATAGGATAGTTTTGGACCCGATAGGTGGTGCTGTTGTCGATTTTTTTGAGAAACTCAACCGATCTCAATGAAACTTTGTTTGTGTGCATGTTTGTTAGATAGGATAGTTTTGGACCCGATAGGTGGTGCTGTTGTCGATTTTTTTGAGAAACTCAACCGATCTCAATGAAACTTTGTTTGTGGGCATGGTTGTATGCAGCTAGAAAGATAGGATAGTTTTGGACCCGATAGGTGGCGCTGTTGTCGATTTTTTTGATAAACTCAACCGATCTCAATGAAACTTTGTTTGTGTGCATGATTTAATGCAGCTATAAAGATAGGATAGTTTTGGACCCGATACCCAAGTAGAAATTTGTGACTAATATCTTGAATTATAGTCGCCAAACGGGATATTGGACTCAGTTTTGTGTCGACAAACTACATTCCAATAAGATGGTAACTATTTGAAATTTGTGTTACCATTAATGGCCTTAAAGCTACAAATGTCCTTTAAAGTTACATTTCAACCACACACAAAACATGCGAGGTTTCTGTTTTATGTTTCCACCTAACAACTAGGCGAACTGACTGCGCAAAGTCTTTTTTTGTCCACCGAGAGTTACCATAGTATTTTGGCGCTTTTATTTGCAAACAATCTTCACACATACCACAAACTAATGTCTGCTGTAGGTGTACACAGACGAAGTAGGTAGAGCATTTATACTCACACACGTAACATGCTCCTTTCAATGAAGGCGAACGGTGTGCACGGAGAATATTATGTGACATTAAGCACCAATCGTAAAAGGGAATATAGGGTGGCATAAAAAAAAATATCGTGAATAGTCAAATGATGAACAATGAATTTATCTAAAAACAATCGAAATATTGTAATATAGACTTCAGTTTTCCTCCAAAAGAATAAATTTTCATTTTAATAAATAAAATTTTAATTTTTCGCTTTTTGACGTTTTAGTATTTTAGTAGGACAAAAATGAGAATGTTTTTTAATTTTGCTATATAAAACTGCAGCAGATTAAATTGTAAAAAATGGAAATATGTACATTGAAAAATATTCCAACTTGTATCAAATATTTGTTGCGGCTACCTGGATAGAGGAGGGACTGATTTATTCAGTAATCTGGGAAATTTAAATAATAATAACTTACCTTTTAAGTGTCATGTCCATCCAGTCACACCGCCTGCTTGTGTCTCATACGTATTTTTGTTGTTTTGTTGTTTATGTCACCTTGACACTTGTTAATGTTCGAATTCGAACTTACCGAGTGCTTTAGATGGGTCCCTAAAACTATGCTACGCACGTTCTGTGCGACGAGAAATTTTATAGCGTTACGGTTTGAGATGGTCGTTGTGAGAGATCCGAATTATGATTCTCCGTAGGTTCTCTTCGGGGAATAATAAAACTAAAAGGAGGACAAAAATTAAATAACAACAATTTCAATAGGAAAGCAACAATTAACATAGGATCGGATGATTAAGAATGATAGCCAAGGGATAGGTTGCGATTAAGACCCTGGAACAAAGAACTGTCCAGCAACTGCTGAGACAATTAACTACAGACAGTTACCGAAGCAAGATCGCGACCTGTGCGAGCTGTGCAGTATAATCATGCTATAAATTTAAAACCTAGTGTTAAACAGTGCAGTGATTAAAAAAGGGACCTTTGTTTGTTTTAAAATAAAAAAATAAAGTTAAAGAAAACCAAAAAAAAAAAAAAAAAAAAAAAAAGCAGTGGTGTTAAGCCAAAACCAACGGCAACTGTAAACCTTAAAAGTATATGTACCAGGAATCCCTATAGTGACCGGCTTTTGGGTGCATCATTCATCAAAAAGGAAAATAGGCTACAGACTTGGCGAATTGGCGGTCATAGTTACATCGTGGCCGCCAACCGTTTTTAAATACAGGCTGAGTGACGTCACTAAATCAAAATTGCTAATTACGCTGTCATCGCTAGAGGTGAAACAGAGGTGACCTAATTAAATGACCTCCCAGTTATCCGCTAGCACTACCTGATGTCTACGGCCTGTCTATACAGTGAAAAAAATTAATAACGTACCACATCCAAAAAAAAATAAAAAATTTTAAATGTGGAATAACTTTGTTTTGTGAAGCTTATGCATAATATATATAAGCCGATAGATCTAGCCTACAAACAAAGAGAAAATCAGCTATACACATATTTCCTTACGTACCAAAAGATTTCCTATGTGTACATAATGTATAAGAATATTTAAATAAATGGATTGAACGACCCAAACGCTAGGCGACTTAGATAACGATACGTAGATACATAGAAGTATATACAAATTCCCCGGACAGTCGGGTGTAAAAATAAAACACCGTCTTGTAATTCTTTTTATATTTTGCTGTATTTATTTCTTTATATTTTGGCGTGATATTTTCTTTAAAAGTTCTTGGTATTTTGTTAATTAGTATAATCTTTATTGGGTCCTTTCCTTTTTTTTGCTGGTTTGTTATAAGTTTCCCCTTCCTTTTATTGTTTTTACATGTTCCGAACCCCTGTGGTATAATTAGCCACCTAAACAGAGCTCTTTTTAGGTAGGATCGCGATAGTAGAAGCTAAACGCAAGGGTACACTGAAAAAAAAAATATAATAAATAATAATAATAAAAAAAAAAAAAAATTAACAGTGGCCAACAATTTTTTTGTGACGGGGAGATTTACCGCCATAGATATCTTAAGTTTCCTATTTTTTTCTTTTTTTTAGTTTGTTTTTTTTTTTTTGTTTTTGGATTTGTTATTTAATATTTATAAACTTTAAGCTATAATTGCTTTTAAAGATTAAAGTTAATATTTTTAGCATTAGTTTATAAGTACTTGTATAGTTAATATGCAACCCAATATAAATTTCTTTGATAAATAAATTCGATGTGCATCACGCCATTTTTAAATGAAAATTGCGTTATTTTGCCTTTTTGATTCCGCTCGATTGAGCACAATGGCTTGTTAAAACAAGATTTCAGGGGTGCGGTAAGGTCTGCTATGGTTCTTTCGGCGAACATGGTCTAGTCAGCGGCAACTAGACAAATTTGGGGAAGTTTGAAAATCGGCCGTAAACTTCCAGGAAGGGTGGGAACAGGCCCTAGCTGCAACGACATCAGCAGCCCCTCAGTATGGTGGACGTCCGTCTGCTTTCGAAAAAGTAAGTTTTTTTTTTTGGCATGTTCAATGTTTTGTGGTAGATCTAGTTGTGTGTGTAGGACAAGAACCCCCCCATCCGTCGAGCAGAGCCGTGCTACGCAAGCATGCCATGCTCCTCGCACATGACACTCCATCCCTTCTCATTTCCGTTTCCTTCCTGAAGTCCCGTCCACATTCTGACTTCCTTCTTCAATCCGCTCCCAACGCCCTCTATATTTCCTAACCCTGATCTATTACAAATGGCGCCCAACGTTTTTGTTTGTCCTAGTCGCCTGTCCTTAATGTCGTATTCGTCCTAATCGTCCTTGCTGTCAACATTGAAACCTCGTAAGTCTTCGAGAGGATAGCTCATTAGCATGCCATCTCGAATTGCGACGAGAACGATCAATAATTAACACCTTGTTAGTCCTGATTTCTTTCTCTATCCACCTTTTGATTGTTTTTTTTTGCTTTCCTATCTTACCATTTTACGTTTCCTTTCTAGTTGTTAATGTCTTATCCGATTATGTATCTAGTGGCCTAGTCTGATATTGTTTTGTCATGTCAAGTTGCATTAGTACATCTGTAATTATTATCTTCCTTTATGTGTTGCAGTTCAGAATGTTTCAAGTCTTTCAGCAAAAAACCCATTGGTTGAACTGGAATTGCGGAAACAATCTGAACTCAACGAAGTGTGTCCCTGTCAGTTTTTCTATGTTTACTCATTCCGCCGTACTGAGGGATCCAAAAAAATAGTCCGTCCGCAGTCTATCATTCAAATAGTTGCCCAAGCATTAGACCATGATGCCTGCCAACACGATTCCGCCGAAGAAAGTAGACCCGAAACACCCCGCTATGATTTATGGTATACAAAACACAAAAGAGAAACCACGAATTTAGTTTAATCTGCCCAGAGCATATTTATTTCATTATAAAATTTTTTTTTATGTTTACACATTTACCCTATCAAATCAAAAACAAAACTCACTCGTCTTATATTTAACACATATTTACATTGCCTATTTACTTATTTTCTTAAATATTATATCTTATCTATACATTCGTTTCAAATATAACTATATTTACTATACACTCTACAAAAATTACATTACATATCAAAACATATTATTGTAAGGAGGTGGACGTGTTGATGAGCAGTCGTAATATTCTGCTCAGTTGTACGTGGCCTGATTTTCCCCTTAGGATAAAATGAAAGTTTATAGCGCAGCCGCACGAGGCAATTGGCAAGGAACTACCTCTCAATGAGAAAAGTCTAGCGGGACGCTTAACGTTTTCTCTGTTGGAGTTGTTGCAGAGCCCTTTTGCAAGTGTACGACTACACCTACGCGTTCTTCGTCTTTGAGTACTGCAGACTGGCGGAACGCCTGTCGTATTGTATTGAAGTGTTTGTGTGACCGACGGCAATTTAAACGCAACAAAATAGGTATGTTAGTCCATGCAATTTTATTTAAGTAAATTAGTGTAATTTAAATGGTAAAGGCGAAACATTCATTAATTTCATATAAAATTTAACATTAAAAGGTAGTGTGTGTTTTTTCATATTAAAATCTACATCACTCTTATTGAATTTTACACAGAAGAGAGTGTGAACTTTATGGGTTAAGTATAATATTTAATTTACAAATGAAAGTATTTGGAAGCTTCTGAAAACTTTTGCAATTTACGTTAAATGGAAGCTTTTGTATTTTAATTTGAGCTTTTTACACAATGAAATTCTTTATTCGTATTTCAAATATTGTAAGTTAAAATATGCTACTTTAATGGTATAGATAGAGTATTACAAAAATAGTTGTGGATGTTACAGTCTCCCCCTCTGGCTTCGAGTACGTCTCGGCGAGTTGCCAGGAATTGGAGCTGATGATGAAGTCTTTGGTCGTCCTCTTCTTCGTATTGGATGCTGGGGTAATGACTTAATGGTATCGGCTTTTGATCTGTATGGTGTTAATGCTGATACGTGATAAGATCCTAGTGGTACATCAAGTTGGTCTGGGTGTGCTACATTGAACGTAGTCTCGCCCAATTTGTTAATGATGATATAAGGGCCGTCTCTACGTGGAATGAATTTAGACGTAATACCTTTTCTGGCTTGACTTAACACGTGTGTTGTAACAAGGACTGCATCGCCTAGTTCATATATTGGTGGTTGTTGACGATTCTTGTTTGCGTAAAACAAACGCTGGTATTTGGTCTGTTTTTCAATGCTGGCTGATTCTGTTAGGACATCTGCTAGCTGACGTAACTGAGGTGTGATTTCTGGTACGAAGTTTTCGTTGTCTAAAATAGCTCTTAAGTCGTGGGATAGGTGAATTGGTGTTCGTAATTCTCGGCCAAAAGTTAAAAATGCAGCTGTTTGTCCTGTTGTTTGACATACCGCTGTATTCATTGAAAAACGTATGGATGGTAAGTGTGTACTCCATGTAGTGTGCTCTTTTCCGACAAGTATAGCTAGTTGGGTTTTGAGGTCTCGGTTCTTTCGCTCTACCATGTTTGGCTGTGGATGATAAACGGGGGTAAGTGCTTGTTCAATTCCGAGACACGTTGTTAGGTATTGCATAATTGAAGAAATAAATTGTGGTCCATTGTCGCTTATTACTCTTCTTGCGATTCCATAACGAAGAAATACTTCATTTAACAAGGTAGTAGCACATATCTCTGCGGTGGCTTCCTTAAGTGGGAATAGTTCCACCCATCGGCTGGCGACATCTTCGATAACGAAAATCCAACGGTTATCATTGCTTTGAGGTAAAGGTCCAAATAAGTCGATGGATACGGATTCGAAGCGTTGTGTAACAGCTGTTGTTTTAAAAAATCCGGCAGGTTTCTGGTTACTTGGCTTATATTTCTGACAGCTGGTGCAGTTTCTGACGTAGCTTTCAATACTTGCGCGCATGTTGTCCCAAAAGAAATTTGGTGCTATTCTTGCCATAGTTCTTTGAATGCCATAATGTCCTGCTGTTGGTGAATTATGCAGTGCCTGTAAAATGTTATCTTGTTCATGTTCCGGGATAACTAGAACTGCATCCTCTTCGTTCTCTTCGACGTATTTGTAGAGAACTCCTTGGTTCACAACGTATCCTTGAGATGCGAAGTTGCTTCCTTCTGTGCCTCCAGTGTCTTCCAGTGTGTCAATAATTTGCTTCAACTTGGGATCTTGTAGCTGTCCGCTACGTATTTCTTTAGATCCACGTGTTGGTATATCTATTTGTGTGTAACAAACTTCACATGATAGAGATGGCGGACGTGATAACGTGTCTGCCACAGAGTTGGTTCTTCCAGTTATGTACTTGATGTTAAGATCGTACGACTGCAGCTGCATAGCCCATCTGGCGAGTCTTCCGGTTGGCGTTTTTAGCGTCATCAACCATTTTAAGGGCTGATGATCCGTGAGCAGGGTAATTTCTGATCCTTCAAAGTATCCACGAAATTTCTTGACTGCCCATATGATTGCCAATGCTTCTCGTTCCGTTGTGGCGTAATTTCTTTCTGCGGACGTTAGTAACCGGCTGGCATATTCGATTGGGTGTTCATCTGCACCCTCCCCCTGGACCAAAACTGCCCCAATGGCATAATTACTGGCATCAGTTTTGAGGAAAAATGGCTTGGTTTCGTCAGCTTGCTGCAGGATAGGAGCTGTTACCAGGAGAGTTTTTAAGCGTTCAAAAGCCTTTTGCTCGTTACTTGACCATGTGAATGTAGCGTCTTTTTTTAGCAAGTTGCTCAAAGGTTTGCCGACTTCGGAAAATTTTGGGATGAACCTTCTGTACCAGGAACATGTTTGAAGGAATGTTAATAGTTCCTTGGTATTACGAGGCGCATTCATTTTCATTATGGCGTCTGTTTTTCCAGGATCTGTTTTTATTCCTTTGTTAGTAAGGATGTGTCCTAGGTAATGGACCTCATTGCAGCAGAATCTACTCTTTTGGCGATTAACCCTCAAGCCGAATTCATCCAATCTTTGAAGGACTTTTTGTAGATCGCTGATATGGTCTCTAAAGGTGGCTGAACAGACAATAATATCGTCTAGATAAACAAATATTTTCATGTCGCCAAGTCCAGCTTTAATACGATCTAAGAGACGCTGGAACGTAGCTGGTGCATTCCGAAGACCAAAGCTCATTCTATTAAATTTGAATGTCCCGAAAGGTGTTATAAATGACGTTTTTTCTTTATCTTGATTTGCAATAGCTATTTGCCAATATCCGGATTGTAAATCCAGCGTACTCATAAATGGCGTCGCCTTTGCTGTATGCAAGAGATCGTCTATCCTTGGAAGTGGATATCGGTCTGGGACTGTTATGGCATTCAGCTGCCTGTAGTCTACGCAAACTCGGATTGAACCATCCTTCTTTGGTACCATTACTACTGGAGACGCCCATGGCGAGTCGCAAGGTTCGATTATCCCTTGGAGCATCATCTTCTGAATTTCTTCCTTTAACTGGGATTTTCTTGCGGGTGAGAGCCTGTATGGTGGCGAAGCTACAGGTGCATGGTCTCTGGTGTTAATGTAGTGTTCGACACCATGGGTTATTACTTCTTTTTCCCATGAAAATATATCTTTGTGTGCGAATATAAGTTCATTAAGCACTTTGCGCTTGCTCTCGCTTAAATGGATTGCTTCTTCTTGGCGTAACTCAATGAGGTTAAGACTGACTTTATATGGTGGTGCAAATAGTTTGTCAAATCTTTTGTTAGCATTCTCTTTGTTTTTTTACTGAATCCAGGAATATATTTTCTACCTGCCTTTCATCTTGAGGACTGCACACATGCAATGGCAGGGCGTCGTGAAATAATTCATAGATGGGTGTAGCTGAGTAGTTTGTAGCTTTTTTCGAAGCCTTAGTTTTCCTTGGACAGTAGTCTTCATCGAGGGACATGTTCAGAACACTGTCAGATGATACATCGAGTACCTTGTCGATGGACATATTCATTGTCATATTATTGCAGCTTTGTTTTGGCGTTTGGCTGATTGGAGAAAGCGGTTGTAACTGGTTGCCTAGGGACACGTCCAGTAGTGAAATTGGTGTAGAGCAATCGCTATGCGGTGTTGTGACTTCATCGATATTTTGAGTTTCGTAGTACTCGAAGGGTTTCTCTGGTTTGTCAACATAGTGCCAATTTCGTTGTGCAAGATTCATTACTATTCCAACTCGTTCGAGAAAATCGATTCCGATCAATGTTATTGTGGGTCGTCTCTGTGGTAGGACGCAAAAATCGATTGGGTGTGATCGGTTTCCAAATGTGATGCGAGTGGATGTACACCAAATTGTTTTTAACGAGTCTACTCCGTCTGCTAGTGTAATGCTCGCATTTACTCTGTGAAATTTATGGCCTGTTTCCTTCAAATGATTGTAAAGGTCGTTACCGGCGACACTTGTTAGAGCTCCGGTATCCATGTATGCTGCCATTTGTTTTCCTTTTAGCGAAAATGATACGGTAGGTATGCCACATTGAGAGGTGATGCTAACGCTCTGTATTTTGTTGAAAGATTGGCTTACAGCTGGCTTACGGCAATTTGGACAATTTCCGCGGTGGTAGCCTGGGTTGCCACATCCAAAACAAATGAGTTGGGTCTTTGTTTCGCTTGCTGGCGTGTCCATGACTAGCTTTGCCTTTTCTTTGTTAGCGCGTTGCCTGCAATCTTCAATACGATGGCCTTTGTAACCACAAAAGTTGCATCTAACTTTAGGTTTAGGTTGATTTTCAAACTTTTGAATTTCGCCTCTTTTCGGCTTGTGGTTTTGGGAGTTTTGTTCCCATTCTCGTGCTATTATAATTAGCTGTGCGAAGGTTGTAAATGATTCCCGTCTTATATCCTTACGGATGTCTTCGAGAAGCAGAGAATATATCATGTCCAGGCAAATTTCTTCTGGAAACTTTGCATAGGGAAGTTCCGCAATTAGAGCTCTTTTTTGACCGATAAAGATGTCGGTTTGCTCAGCTTCCTTCTGCTTTACATTAAAAATTAGCTGGAATAAGACGTATGCCTTACGTTTTGGAGCAAACTGCTCTCTGATGATGGCTATGGCACGTTTCCATGATGTGGCTTCGTCTTCGATGCCTCTCCACCAAGTCGTCGCAAAGCCTTGAAATAAAAGTGGAAGTTCCGCAAGAGCATCCTCGTCAGAAATATCTTTAACTTTTTTGAAGATAGTCACGCCATGAAGAAAGTTGTCCAGCTTTGTCTCGTCTGGTGTTCCGTCGAATCTCTCGGAGCATTCTGATAAGCCGACCTTCTTGCCAACTAACGTTTTTAGTTGTCTTTGGGTCAGCTGAACCAATTCGTCATCTGGATTCATTTCGGCTATCCTGTGAGTAGCAGCGGCGGCGGTGGGAGCTCGAGTATATTGAGGGATTTGAACAATGGTAACGTCATTGTCAGCAGAATTGTCGGTGTCGTCATCGTCAGCAACGCCACTGACAGAAGCAGCAGCAGCATAACTAGAAGCAGCAGTAGCAGCAGTATTTGTCCGAGTAGCTCTTGATCGACCAGTTCTTTTCGGCGTTGAAGTTTTCTTCGGCGGCATTATGGCTTGCTGGTTGCTGTGTGTTAAGTTTGGGGCGACTTTCGGCCTTTAAAGTTGGGCGCCAATTGTAAGGAGGTGGACGTGTTGATGAGCAGTCGTAATATTCTGCTCAGTTGTACGTGGCCTGATTTTCCCCTTAGGATAAAATGAAAGTTTATAGCGCAGCCGCACGAGGCAATTGGCAAGGAACTACCTCTCAATGAGAAAAGTCTAGCGGGACGCTTAACGTTTTCTCTGTTGGAGTTGTTGCAGAGCCCTTTTGCAAGTGTACGACTACACCTACGCGTTCTTCGTCTTTGAGTACTGCAGACTGGCGGAACGCCTGTCGTATTGTATTGAAGTGTTTGTGTGACCGACGGCAATTTAAACGCAACAAAATAGGTATGTTAGTCCATGCAATTTTATTTAAGTAAATTAGTGTAATTTAAATGGTAAAGGCGAAACATTCATTAATTTCATATAAAATTTAACATTAAAAGGTAGTGTGTGTTTTTTCATATTAAAATCTACATCACTCTTATTGAATTTTACACAGAAGAGAGTGTGAACTTTATGGGTTAAGTATAATATTTAATTTACAAATGAAAGTATTTGGAAGCTTCTGAAAGCTTTTGCAATTTACGTTAAATGGAAGCTTTTGTATTTTAATTTGAGCTTTTTACACAATGAAATTCTTTATTCGTATTTCAAATATTGTAAGTTAAAATATGCTACTTTAATGGTATAGATAGAGTATTACAAAAATAGTTGTGGATGTTACATTATTATTATAGTTCTTTAACACAGGTTGCAATAATTTTTTTGTGTGCTATCAGCACATACCAAATACAGTTTACATAAAAATACTATGATAGCGGATGTACACTGTTGTTCGACTATATCCCTTGTTTGTCTCTTAATCATCCGATCCTTTATAATATGAATCCTCCTGGAAAGAAAGTACAGAGCAAAAGTATCCCAGCAGAGAATACCTACGAAATCAACAAAAGAGTTACTCGTTCTATAAGCGCTCAAATTGATCGAACGTCAATCACCGACACAATGCCTATAGGACGTACACCACCCGGGAAGCACCCCCCTCAAAGCACTTCAGACCCACTTTACCCTTACCCTCCCCCACCAATACATTCAGCCCAGACTAGTAGCCCACAAAGCTCAGACGAATCGATTAGGGCCCCGTCATATAGTAGTCTATCGGAGTTAGGTGCCGCTTCAGAAGAAGCACAAAATGATAGCGTTAGGACTATGGTGGAGCAATTAGAGCTAAATGAACACAATAACAACAAAAGTTTACCAGGTTGTAGCAAAAAGAGTAGCATGATGGAACCAGAGCCAATACCACAAGCAATCACTGACATAAAAGCCTATATCAATTTAGCGATGGTTAATGCGTTAGCTTCATATCAAAGCACGATTACGAATGATATTTCTCAAGTCCTCAGACAGGAAATGAAAAACAGCATGTTAGAGTTCATGAAAGACATAAACGCTGTGATTCGTCCAAATGCACCTGCTGATCCTCCAGCTCAGGGACCGATTCCAGAGCAGATTAACAGTCTCCAACAGCCACAAATCCAACAGCCACAAATCTCACAGCCACAGTCTCAGTTGGATCCTTCGTCCAGACCATTTGTACCTGTAGTGACTATGGCAGGTAATAACCATATCAACTACGGTCAATCACAGAATGGGGGATTTCAACAGCAGAACAACAACAACCGTAACCATAACAGGCAAAATCGACCAAGATGGCAAAACACGAATTGGCACCACAATTCCCCAATTCAATTTCAAGAAAGTGGTTCACACCCTAATCCTCGTGGGCCAATCAAAATTGACAAATGGGGCATTAACTTCGAAGGTAAACCGGATACTCTTACAGTAGAAGATTTTATTTTCCGCCTCGAGACCCTCAAGAATCAGTACGACTGTACCTGGGCTGAGATCTTGAGGGACTTCCATCTTCTGCTCTCAGGAACCGCGTATGAGTGGTATTGGCAGTTTCAGCGCATGAACTACCAACCAGACTGGCCAATGCTACGAGATGCCTTAATGCGTCAATTTCAAAATTCCAAATCGGACTTCGAGATCATACGCGACATAATGGATCGCAGGCAGGGTTCCTGGGAGTCTAGCGAGGACTTCTTTGTGTCGATTGAGAAACTCAGATCTCAGCTCAGAGTACAGATCCCGGAAGCCGAGCTAGTAAGGATCCTAAAACCAAATTTTAATGAAAGGATCGCCAAACTGATATATCCCATGGCGATCTCTTCATTGGACCAGCTGAGACGTGCATGTGGTGATGCAGAAAAAGCATTTCCGGTGAGAGATGGTGGAAGGCCTCATAGACCACCCGCGAGATACTCAGCAAATGAGTTGGGATATGGAAATGAGGAGGAGCCTGCTTACGAGCAAGATGAGCAGATAGCTGCAATGCAGTATGGGGGAGCTCGTCCCCGACCACCTCGAAGATACCCAGAGACAAGGCAACTGAGTTGCTGGAATTGTCGGTTGGAAGGCCACACATTTGTTGATTGTCCGTCCAGTGTCCGGAACATATTTTGTTATAAATGTGGCCAAGAGGGTGTAATAACTCCTAAATGTAGCCGATGTTCACCGGGAAACCGGCCGGTGAACGCGATGTCGTCGGGAGAATCGCGTTCAACCCAGTACCCCGAACAATAATAGGTAGAGAGGCAGAGTTGGAAACTGATGAACAAAAGATTGATCAGACTCCGACAACAGGAGATTCCAACATTAGGATATTAGTTAGGAATAAGGACATAGAATTAGATAAGTTAGATAAAAAAGGAGATCGATTTGAAATTAAACCATTACACGTAAGAATCAAAAATTACTATGCAGCCCGTAGTAGAATATTCAACGGAGAAAAAACATTATCCAAGCGAATTCTGAATGCAAGGCACAGATACAAAACTAGAAAAGAAATTAGAAAACGCATACTGTCATCCGTGATAAATATAGGTAACGATCCGAGGCCTTATGCAAAAATAAAAATTGGTGATAAGGATATGTTCGGTCTGTTGGACAGCGGGGCCAGCATTAGTATTTTGGGAAAAAATTGTTTTACGTTTGTTGAATCCGTGGGTTTACCGATTCAATCATTTGCATCCGGTGTAAAAACGGCAGATGGTAATAACCAAGCAATAGTAGGTAAAGTTAAAGCCCCGGTTATCTATCAAAACAAAAAAGAATACGTAATATTCTACTTGGTACCCACATTGGATCAAGAGTTGTACTTGGGAATTGATTTCTGGAAGACTTTCCAGATAGCCCCAAACATAGTTAGCTCATTGTCAATTTCCGTATCTTCAGATGACCCGAATACTCACCAACTCTCTTCAGAGCAGCAGTCCGAGTTGGAGGCGGTGAGGCGGAAATTTCTTTGTTGTACTCAGCATGGGCTCGGGAGAACGGGGCTGGAGGAGCATGTTATCGATACGGCGGATGCGGCACCGGTGAAGCAACGTCACTACCCTGTTTCCCCAGCGATACAAGCCCTTTTGTATGAGGAAGTTGACCGGATGATAAGTCTCGGAGTTGTGGAGGAGAGCGAGAGTCCCTGGTGTTCACCAGTGGTATTGATCCGAAAGCCAGGCAAAAATCGTCTTTGCCTGGATTCTCGAAAAGTCAACGCTTTGACAAAAAAGGATGCATACCCTCTCCCCCACATCGACGGACTGCTCAGCCGGTTACAGGATACATACTACATCAGCAGTATCGATCTCAAAGATGCCTTTTGGCAGATACCGCTGGAGAAACGGATTAGGGAGAAAACCGCATTTACTGTGCCGGGGAGACCCTTGTACCAATTCACTGTAATGCCCTTCGGGCTTTGTAATGCGGCGCAGAGAATGTGCCGATTAATGGACAAGGTCATCCCCGCACGCCTAAAGGACCGCGTATTTGTTTATCTAGATGACTTGCTCGTCGTAGCTCCGGACTTCAAAACTCATATTGCCCTGCTCGACGAAGTGGCCCTGTGCCTCCGCAAAGCAAACCTCACCATCAACGTGGACAAATCCAAGTTCTGTTTTAAGGAATTAAAATACTTGGGGTTCATCGTCGGTGGTGGGATGCTTAAAACGGATCCGTCAAAGGTAGCTGCTATCGTTGAGTTTCCGACACCAAAAACTCCGAAGCAAGTGCGCAGGCTGCTTGGTCTGGCAGGGTGGTATAGGAGGTTTATACGAGACTTCTCCGGCCTTACTGCCCCCATTACGGACACTCTAAAGAAGAGAGAGAAATTTAAAATGACGGATGAGGCGCTTTTGGCATTTGAGGGTCTGAAAAAGGCTTTGACAACAGCCCCGGTGCTAACGCATCCTGACTTTGCAAAGCGCTTTTATATTCAGTGCGATGCATCAGAGTCCGGGATTGGAGCTGTTCTCTTTCAAAAAAATGACTCAAATGAAGAAAGCCCAATCTCTTACTTTTCGCAGAAGTTAAACGCATGCCAGAGGAACTACAGTGTCACCGAGAAGGAGTGTTTGGCTGCCGTCATGGCGGTGCAGAAATTTAGACCCTATGTCGAAGGTATGGACTTCACGGTGATCACCGATCACTCTAGCCTTCGATGGTTGATGGGCCTTAAGGACCTCAACGGGCTATTAGCGAGGTGGAGTCTAAAACTCCAAGCCTTTACCTTCGACATAGAACACCGCAAAGGGTCGCTAAATGTAGTTCCAGATACTCTTTCTCGGGTTTACATAGACAGCCTGGAAATGGAAGATATTGCGCCATTGGTTGACCTAGACTCAGAAGAATTTCATTCTGAGGAATATAAAAACCTGATAGCCACCATCCAAGAAAACCAAGAAAAGCTACCTGATTTAAAAATAGAAGACGATTTCGTCTATAAACGTGCCTTGCCAACGGCAGGAAACGAGGACATGTTAGAACACACATGGCGTCTGTGGATTCCATCAGGCCTAACAGACGATATAATTTCCCAAGCGCACAATCCCCCTCAGGCAGCTCATGGTGGAATCGCAAAAACGCTTCAAAGAATTCGTCAATACTTTTACTGGCCGAACATGACGGTTCAAATCAGGCAATATATATCCCAATGTGCAATATGCAAACAGTGTAAGTCTTCCAATCAGATATCTCGTCCACCTATATGTAGTAGCTACTGTTCCGACCGTCCGTTTCAAAAACTGTATGTAGACTTTTTAGGTCCGTACCCCAGATCTAAGTCTGGTAATTCCTATGTCTTTGTTGTACTCGACCATATGTCCAAATTTGTGTTCCTCAAGCCGTTACGTAGTGCCAATACTAGAAGCGTCGTTAAATTCCTCTATGAGGATATATTTAATATGTTCGGTGTACCACAGGTAATTCATTCCGATAACGGAAAACAATTCTTAGCGAAAGAATTTCAGAGCCTGTTAAAAAGGTATGGCATTCGCCATATGAGGACCGCATACTATGCACCACAGTCGAACGCCTCAGAGAGGGTGAATAGGACACTTCTTGCCTCTATCCGTTCATACCTAAGAGATGATCAACGCGACTGGGATATTCATCTCAGCGACATCGCTGGAGCGTTGAGAAGCTCCATCCATTCGTCTACTGGTGTGTCACCTTACTTCGCGCTCTTCGGCACAAATATGATAACGCACGCCAGTTACTACGAGATAGCCCGTAGGTTGAACGCGGTGGAGGACGGCGAACTTTTAACCCTCTCTAGGCAAGAACGACTGCAATGTACACGCGCGAAAATTCGAGAAAACATATATAAAGCCAATGAAAAATCGGCAAAGACGTACAATATACGGACTCGAAAAATACGATTCCTACCGGGGCAA
Organism: Cheilosia vernalis; assembly: GCA_949126925.1. Lineage (NCBI taxonomy): Eukaryota > Metazoa > Arthropoda > Insecta > Diptera > Syrphidae > Cheilosia > Cheilosia vernalis. The sequence goes on from OX421358.1 coordinate 61,906,614, forward strand.
GAAGTTTACCGAAAAAATTTTGTCCTTAGCGACAGCTCGAAATACCTGACGTCCAAGCTATGCCCAAAATACGTCAAGTGCCGAATCGTTAAAGCGATAGGAAACAACATGTACGAGATTGAGAACATGAAAGGCAAAACGGTCGGTGTATTCCACGCCAAAGATATAATACAGTAGCTTTACAGGAACAGGTGCAATAAAATCACGATATATTTTAGTTTCAGGCGTTGTGGTTATTACCTTCGTTATTTGTTAGCATAGTATACTTTCATGTTAACTTATTTATCGTAGTCCTCTAAATCTATGTATATTATGTTCAAACCTAATATATGTATTATCAAGACAGTCAATTTATGTTATTTATTTATTTGTTATAGTTATTTATTTATTTCATTTATTTATTTAGACATAAGTATATGTTATTTATTATCAGTGATGTATTTATTTATTTATTAGATTTATTTATTTATTAGATTTATTTATTTTGAAGATTTATTTATTTATTAGATTTATTTATTTAGATATAAGTATGTGTTATTTATTATCAGTGATGTACCTATTTATTTATTTATCGATCTAGTAATTTATCTATTTATTTACGTCTATTTAGTTATATATTTTCTTATTTATTTATTTATGTATGTAGTTATATATTTATTTACCTGTCTAATTATCTATTTAGTTATTTATCTGTTTATATATATACACATTTATCAAATTGGGTATTGACCGATGTCCATATCAGTATGTCTACGACTTTGTTGGTTTTGTTCCATATCAAAGTAATTATTATGGATATTATGTTATGTATTTTCTAGGTATTTATTTATTTATTATGTATTCGTTCTAGCTAACTCAATTATTTCATTGTCTAAGTTTATGTTTTTGGAATATAGTATAGAATATAGAAAGGTTATACATTACTCTATGTTCAGATTTTAATTACATATATGCAAGTACGTATCTATAACATACTTGAAGGTAACTTGAAACACACATACCTGTGCGACAAACTCTAGCAGTTACCTCATCCCATGCTAAAGGTTGTTAGTGAAGACACCATAGTTCACACTGGCCTTGCATCGCCTGGGTTCCGTTGATCGGACAATCCTCCTATCCAACGATGAAGATGTTCCATGAAGTAACCACCTGCAATAATAATAGAGATTAATCATCGGTTCTTATAGTGGTATACAAAGTAGAAAACAGCGAGATGCCTCGGGTGTATTTACACCGAAAATAGCCAAGGTTAATCACCCGTTTATCCTAAATCATCCATGCCTGACGATAATGTGTCTGCCCGGTACGTGTATTTAATATAAACGCTATACATTTAATATAAACACGGCAAATGTTCGGCATGCTTATTTATTGTCTCCAGCAAGGGATTGTTTCATAGACACGGTATCGAATTAGTTGTTTGATGGTGACACTAAATGCCCGGCTCATATCGTGGGGTTCTTCACCACGTTGGACCAAGATTCCATGCACCCGTTTTTCTCCGCCTCTGATGGAACACTGGTGACCCACAGATTCGGAGCTTTGTTGCGGCTACCTGGATAGAGGAGGGACTGATTTATTCAGTAATCTGGGAAATTTAAATAATAATAACTTACCTTTTAAGTGTCATGTCCATCCAGTCACACCGCCTGCTTGTGTCTCATACGTATTTTTGTTGTTTTGTTGTTTATGTCACCTTGACACTTGTTAATGTTCGAATTCGAACTTACCGAGTGCTTTAGATGGGTCCCTAAAACTATGCTACGCACGTTCTGTGCGACGAGAAATTTTATAGCGTTACGGTTTGAGATGGTCGTTGTGAGAGATCCGAATTATGATTCTCCGTAGGTTCTCTTCGGGGAATAATAAAACTAAAAGGAGGACAAAAATTAAATAACAACAATTTCAATAGGAAAGCAACAATTAACATAGGATCGGATGATTAAGAATGATAGCCAAGGGATAGGTTGCGATTAAGACCCTGGAACAAAGAACTGTCCAGCAACTGCTGAGACAATTAACTACAGACAGTTACCGAAGCAAGATCGCGACCTGTGCGAGCTGTGCAGTATAATCATGCTATAAATTTAAAACCTAGTGTTAAACAGTGCAGTGATTAAAAAAGGGACCTTTGTTTGTTTTAAAATAAAAAAATAAAGTTAAAGAAAACCAAAAAAAAAAAAAAAAAAAAAAAAAGCAGTGGTGTTAAGCCAAAACCAACGGCAACTGTAAACCTTAAAAGTATATGTACCAGGAATCCCTATAGTGACCGGCTTTTGGGTGCATCATTCATCAAAAAGGAAAATAGGCTACAGACTTGGCGAATTGGCGGTCATAGTTACATCGTGGCCGCCAACCGTTTTTAAATACAGGCTGAGTGACGTCACTAAATCAAAATTGCTAATTACGCTGTCATCGCTAGAGGTGAAACAGAGGTGACCTAATTAAATGACCTCCCAGTTATCCGCTAGCACTACCTGATGTCTACGGCCTGTCTATACAGTGAAAAAAATTAATAACGTACCACATCCAAAAAAAAATAAAAAATTTTAAATGTGGAATAACTTTGTTTTGTGAAGCTTATGCATAATATATATAAGCCGATAGATCTAGCCTACAAACAAAGAGAAAATCAGCTATACACATATTTCCTTACGTACCAAAAGATTTCCTATGTGTACATAATGTATAAGAATATTTAAATAAATGGATTGAACGACCCAAACGCTAGGCGACTTAGATAACGATACGTAGATACATAGAAGTATATACAAATTCCCCGGACAGTCGGGTGTAAAAATAAAACACCGTCTTGTAATTCTTTTTATATTTTGCTGTATTTATTTCTTTATATTTTGGCGTGATATTTTCTTTAAAAGTTCTTGGTATTTTGTTAATTAGTATAATCTTTATTGGGTCCTTTCCTTTTTTTTGCTGGTTTGTTATAAGTTTCCCCTTCCTTTTATTGTTTTTACATGTTCCGAACCCCTGTGGTATAATTAGCCACCTAAACAGAGCTCTTTTTAGGTAGGATCGCGATAGTAGAAGCTAAACGCAAGGGTACACTGAAAAAAAAAATATAATAAATAATAATAATAAAAAAAAAAAAAAATTAACAGTGGCCAACAATTTTTTTGTGACGGGGAGATTTACCGCCATAGATATCTTAAGTTTCCTATTTTTTTCTTTTTTTTAGTTTGTTTTTTTTTTTTTGTTTTTGGATTTGTTATTTAATATTTATAAACTTTAAGCTATAATTGCTTTTAAAGATTAAAGTTAATATTTTTAGCATTAGTTTATAAGTACTTGTATAGTTAATATGCAACCCAATATAAATTTCTTTGATAAATAAATTCGATGTGCATCACGCCATTTTTAAATGAAAATTGCGTTATTTTGCCTTTTTGATTCCGCTCGATTGAGCACAATGGCTTGTTAAAACAAGATTTCAGGGGTGCGGTAAGGTCTGCTATGGTTCTTTCGGCGAACATGGTCTAGTCAGCGGCAACTAGACAAATTTGGGGAAGTTTGAAAATCGGCCGTAAACTTCCAGGAAGGGTGGGAACAGGCCCTAGCTGCAACGACATCAGCAGCCCCTCAGTATGGTGGACGTCCGTCTGCTTTCGAAAAAGTAAGTTTTTTTTTTTGGCATGTTCAATGTTTTGTGGTAGATCTAGTTGTGTGTGTAGGACAAGAACCCCCCCATCCGTCGAGCAGAGCCGTGCTACGCAAGCATGCCATGCTCCTCGCACATGACACTCCATCCCTTCTCATTTCCGTTTCCTTCCTGAAGTCCCGTCCACATCCTGACTTCCTTCTTCAATCCGCTCCCAACGCCCTCTATATTTCCTAACCCTGATCTATTACATATTATCAATACAATTTTAATAAATAGCTAATGCTAGAAATATCATAAACCTTCTACAAAGATTTATTACACAAATTTTCTTTAGCAAAAAAAATGTCCCAAATGAACTACAAACGTTATATTTGAGACCTCTCTATCCTCCATCTTTGGCTTCCATTCTCTCAGGTTTGCTTCATCCAAGTCCAGGCTCATTCCACACATGTGCGCAAGGTCATTCCATTTACTGTACCAACTATTTTTGCATCGTAGTGCTTCCAAGGCCACTTGTTTTGGTAATCTTTCCAAAGGCATATTGAAGACTTTCAAAATGTAGTCCACTTGAAGTTAAAGTGTCTTCGTAGCCAGTGGAGAAAGACCAGTCTCCAGCATTATGACATAATTTGGTGTGTTGGGTGGCAAACGAAATATCCTTTTGATGTAAAACCTCAGTAGCTTTTCTACTTCCTCAAACCGGCTTCCGGCCCACACCTGTGCTGCGTACATCATGGATGACTCTGCGACCGCCTCGAAAACACGAAACTTGCTGCTATGAGATATATATTTGTTAGCGAAACATTTTCTCCAAGTTGTATTTATCACGGTTTTGGCCTTTTGCAACTTGCATTTCAGGTGTTCTTCCATACTTAGGTTTTGTGTGAAAATCATACCAAGGTAGTTGTACTTATTAACGACCTCGATCCGTTCGCCGTTCAAAAACCATTTCTCGTTGCTGCACATTCTTCCAATACTTTTTTTAAAGATCATCACCTTTGACTTTGTAGGTTTATTATAAGGCTCCACATTTTGCAAAATTCATCTAAGCGGTTTATCATGCGCTGGAGTGTCTCTGGGGAATTTGCCATCAAAACTATATCGTCTGCAAAAAGTAACGCCTTTATAACGATCCCAGCGAATTCAATACCTCCCGGTAGTGAGTCTGAAATGTCATCAATAAAGAGTGCGAATAACAATGGACTTAAAGTGCATCCTTGTCTAACACCTGTGTTCGCCCTAAACCAGTCCGAAGCATTTTCTCCGGTCCATACAGCTGCAAGCGTCTCTTCATAAAAGTTTTGTATTACCCTACCAAACTTTTTAGACATTCCTTTGGCAAAGAGCTTATACATTAAGGATCCTCTGTTTATCGTGTCAAAAGCTGCTCTAAAGTCCACAAAAAATACATACAACTTTTTCCGTTGCGCTATGTATGTTTTCGCAATGCTTTTGAGTACAAAGATTTGATCCACCGTTGAATATCCTGGCCTGAACCCGGCTTGGAATTCACTCAACAGACGATTAGTGTTTATCCATACAGTTAATCGCTTTTGTAATATAGTTGTAAACACTTTATACGAAGCATTCAGAAAAGATATGCCTCTATAATTGGAAACTCAGACCTGCAATCTTTCTTAAAAATCGGAAAAATCAAAGCTTTCTTGAACTGTTGTGGCACCACACCATTTTCTAAGACATTATTGAATAATCCCTCCAGTGTCCTAGACAACTCGGGTGTTCCGTATTTATAGAACTCCGAAGAGATTCCATCCGATTATTCTTTTATTTACTTGATCTTTTAATCACCGATATTTAATAATTTTCGCTTTATGTAAATTGATGGTTTACCGCAGATTTCTGTATCGCTGTATAATGCAGTTTTTCCTTTAGAAAAGTATAACCCAGAAAAAAGCCTAAAAAACTGAAAAAGACAGATTTTTTTGTTTTGCTTAATGCTTTGATTTTGTGGGTTTTTTCGGTACTATAGGTTGCGGAAACTCCACGCGAGTTTTCCCTTACGCAACTTATTTAGGTTGATAACAACTAACAATTTGGTACTTTTTTCGAGAACCCTGGTGCAATTTGTTGCTACTTTGTCCCTTCTTTTATGTTCTTTTCCATTATGGCAGAAAAAGTACTTATTTCAAATCAGAACAGTTTTTCTGCTCTCGAAATCATCTGGCTGTCAGATTTAAATTTTGCAAATGTCGATTTATGAGCGAGAGGTACACCTACTTACTCTAACACCAAAACATTTCTCATTTGATAAACTTTAACGTGTGTTATTAATTACGTTTTTAGGCGACGAGCCTGTTAAAAATAGCGAAAAATTTTCATTATTTTCCCGAGTTACATACGCTTTGCCCCAAAAAGCATAGATAACGATACACATGGCAAGCATAATCGTACAAGTTACATGCTCTTTACGATAAGCGACCATCACAGCAGTCTAGCAGTCCTCGTCTTTAGAATGAAAAACATGTTGACTATGTGCACCATCATCACAATAATTTAAAAAAATATTATTTACGTGCTACCTCCTGTGCTATATTTATGCTATCTTCTCAGTTATATTATAAGTTTCTGTATATTTAATTTGTTCGCAAACGAAAGAGTTAGAGTGTGGGCAGTTTAGTGTTACACTCGATGCCAGCGAGAACAAAAGAATGAACAATAAATTTTGAGAACTTTAACTTTATATAACACAGATTGCAATTTAAGAACAGCTTACTTTTTGAATACGCACACCGACACCCCCAATGCAAACATAGAAAAATCTTGTTTTATGTCTGAAATCTAAGAGCAAAATCTGAAAATCCAATGAAAAACGACATTATTCTTCACGACATGGTGTTAGTATTGCGGTAAAAAACAACATTAAATCGGATCCTTTGTTTCCAAATGAATTCGTGGACTTGGAACTAACATCTGTTAAATTGACCTTAAGTGATTCATTGTGTGTTTGTATTGTTGCTGTTTATATTCCCTCTGGATCATCTGCGTTCGTGTATGAAAAGTATTCGTGTGCTCTTATCAAAATTGCTTATCTTGTTGGTTCTCACAAACTTTACATATTTGGTGATTTTAATCTAACCAATACAAATTGGTATGTCGATCCAAAATGTCCTTCCTGTTACAATCCGTCAGAGCTAGGTCCCTTGCATGGCAAGCTATTTTTAGAAAATGTATTAAGTGCAGGCCTCTACCAAGTTAATGGATTATGTAATGAGCAGCAGCGCTTCCTTGATCTAATTTTTAGTGACTGTCCTGATACATGCAATGTTCTTACCGCGGAAGAATGGTTACTTCCGAAAGTACCTCACCATAGCGCAATATGTTGTAACTACAATAATTCTTGACCTTAAAATGACTGTAACTAAATCCAACGTAACAACTAAAAATGTACCTGATTTTAAGAGAATTGACATTACTAAACTGGACAACTTTTTTAATTCTCATACCTGGAATAATGTATTTAACGAATCTGATTTAGAAAAATGCATCTATGCATTCTATGACATTTTGTATAAATGTATTCATTATTTTGTACCGTTGAAAAAAATACGTTGTTTGCCAAAAGTAAAACCTTTATGGATCAATAAAAATGTGCGCCGCCTAAGAACTTGAAGAATAATTTTTTTAGAAAATGGAAAAGAACAAATTGTTCCTGTGATTACCTTTTATTTGCGGACTACAGACAACTCCTGAAAATTGCTTTAATACGTTCGTACGATGCTTATATGCTTAGAACCAAACTACAAATTAAAAATAACCCAAAGATGTTCTGGCATTATGTTAATTCAAAGCGGAATTCCTCCAATATTGCAGTGAATATGCAATATAATAACTGCGTATCTAATAATGACGATGAAATAGGTATGTAATTTGTTTGCCGACTTCTTTCAGACTACTTATTCAAGACCTGACTTATCGACTCCATATTATAACGGTAATAATAATAATAAAAGCAAACTGTGATATTCCGAGCTTAATACTGACTGAACGTGAAATAGTGCAATATATAACGACTCTGGATGATAACTGTGTACCTGGTCCTGATGGTGTTCCAAGTTTTTTTGTCAAACATGCTGTAAAATTCATCTGTTATCCGTTAACTTATTTATTTAACTTATTGCTGTCCAGTGGAGTCTTTCCGACATTGTGGAAATCGTCGTATATCATGCCTCTGCACAAAAGTGGTAACAAACATCACATTAAAAATTATAGAGGCATTGAAAAGCTATCATGTATACCTAAACTCTTCGAGAAAGTTATTTATACCTACGTGCAATTTCATTGCTCAAATATTTTTACTGATGAGCAGCATGGCTTTTGTCCTTAAAAATCAACCACAACTAATTTAATAGAATTTACCTCCCACTGCAATGAGAACATGGTGAATGGGTTACAAACAGATGTTTTTTATGCGGATTTTAGTAAAGCATTCGATAAAGTTAATCATGTTATAGTTACTTTTAAAAAAACTGGAATATTATGGATTCCCTCAATGGATCTTGAAATGGATCTGTTCATATCTTAGTCATCGTACACAAAATGTAGAACTAAATTATTCTCTGTCAAAAAACATCGTCGTTTATTCTGGCGTCCCTCAAGGTAGCCATATTGGTCCACTTCTGTTCCTGCTATTTATCAATGATTTATGTATTTCTGTTATGTACTCAAAAATTTTACTGTTTGCGGATGACTGCAAGCTAGTCTATTCTTATAGTAGCCCACACGGTTATATATTTCTACAACATGACATGGACCGCATGCAGGAATGGTGCAAGGAAAACTATATGCAGCTTAATCTGAAAAAATGTAAATGCATGTCTTTCACAAGACGTCAAAATCCTACTGTGCCAATTTATTTCATTGATGATGTAATTATTGAATGTGTGGATCACTTTAACGATCTTGGAGTCATCTTTGGCAGGAAACTCAACTTTCAAAGGAATTTAAGGACCCCTATGTCACCAAAATTCTATACTGTTCTCTCGTCCGACCTGTCTTGGAATACTGTAGTCCTGTTTGGTGTCCGAATTACGAATCTGGAATTTTTAGAATTGAAAGCATTCAAAAGCAGTTTCTTCTTTTCGCATTACGTGAATTACCTTGGGATCCTGAAAGTCGTCTTCCTCCCTACATAAGTCGATTAAAGTTGTTGGATCTGCAGACTTTAGAAAAACGGAGGGAGATATCCGATGTTATGTTTTTGTTTTGTGTACTAACTGGTAACGTCAACTCCACCCATGTTCTCAGTTCTGTAAGCATCAATACTAGACCGAGGACAACAAGGAATCCAATTTTTTTATATCAAAGGACGTCTCGATGTAATTATGAAAGTAACGGCCCCATCAACAATCTGACCAGGGACTTTAATAAGTACAATCATATGATTGATTTCAACCTAACTAAATACAATTTAAAAAACATTTTTAAAGAATTGTGAGAAATGATGTTGTTAAAATAATTTATGTTGTTATATAATTTATAAATTGATTAACTGTGGCTTAATGTTTAGTAGTTAAATAAATAAATAAAACTGTGATTTTATTCATATTGGTTCTTATTCGATTTATACTTTATATATATTTGTCTAGGTTTTTTTAGCTAGGTAATCTCTTTAGTGATTTGTGGTTTAATATGTTTAATATGTATTTTTTTGTTGAGTAAAAAAAAATATTCATATGATGCCATGATTACGCGAATTTGGTGTCACCATTTTTGTGCAAAAAAAGATTTGATAAAATCTAATTAGGCCCAAAAACAAGTTCTGTTAATACTGCTTTATTTATTAAGACCACAAACGATTTACCTTCAAAAACACAAAATTATTTTTCTTCTTCAGTTATGCTTTTGCAATTACACAGTAGTTGTACGTCACTACATTTGACCCACGTGAGAAAAAAGTATAAAATAAAAACGCACGCTGAAAGGCACGTAAATAATATAATAAAATTGTGCATTAAAAAATAAGTCCATATGACCGTAATCCGTAATTCACCTACATTACACCAAGTATCGATTCAACCGATATTTTTTCATATCATATTCTTTTCTTCTATCACACATGCTAACATTTATCTAATATATTTCTTAGTGTCAGAAAATGCAGCGAATGTACAAAATTATGGCGATGTCTTCGGAATTCATGGTGATGAAAATACTTATGGACAAATCGTAGCGCAAAAAGATCTTAAGGGTTATTACGGCATTTGGGAAATTGAAATTAAAGCATTTGACCATGGAAATCCGATTTTGTTCAATATTTCCACATATGAGATAAATGTACGACCATATAACTTTCATTCACCAGAAATCATATTCCCCATTCAAGATAAGCCCTTGCGTCTTTGGTATGTGTTCAATATCAAAGTAAACATTTCTCCTTAATTTTACATTACTTTTACTTTTACTTTTACATTAGCATGCTACAAGACCCAGAAAAACCGTTGTTAAATGCAGACTGTACATCGCAACTAAGAGCTTTTCAAGGATTTGATCCAGACGGGGGAATATTCGGTGATGTAAATTTCACTCTCAGTAGTTATAGTAAGAACATAATGAAAAACTTAAAGTTTTTTTCCAAACTATTAATAAGAAATGATTTTCTTGTTTACATTGGATCACAGATGGAGATGACCAATATTTTACAATACTGAAAGAAAATCGAAGCAAATCCCATCTTCGGTTAAAAACTCCAATAGGGGGAGGAATTTATAAGGTATAAATAACTTACTAACTGACTATATATTAGTTATTATTTAAATAAACTCATTTTCTCAAGCTTAATGTTGCTGCCGTTGACGGTGATGGAAAGATTTCAAATCAAGGACCTAAGAATATCCGAGTTGTTTTTATTGACGTTCACGGAAGCCCCAGCTTTACAATCAGTAAATTCAAAACAAACTTTACGGGTACGAATTGAATAAGGTGTCATGATAGTACAGGGTGTCCGCCGGGAAGGTATACTAATTTGTTTTGCCGCCATTTTGGTAAACATTAGTCTTGACAGTTCATACTTGGCAGTCGTGAAGTAGACACGTGGCAAATTTATTATAGAAAAATATTCGATAAACCAACGTGTTTTAATCGTTAAAACATTTTATCAAAATCAATCATCGATTACTGTGACGATGAGAAAGTTTCATGAAATTTTTGGAAGAATCAACGTGCCAACAAAACGCACTATTTATGGTGTAGTGTATTAAACCGAAGAAAGAGGGTCTGTAGGTTATAGGCCCCAGCATGGTCAGGAGGAATCATTGGACCCCACTTCTTTGAAAATGAAAACGGCGTAGCGGTAACTGTGAATGGGGAGCGATATCGTGATATGATTGAAAACTTTTTAACGCCACAACTTTATGCTTTGGGCTTGATTAACATGTGGTATTAACAAGACGGTGCCACATCGTATACAGCCAGGATTACAATGGAATTACTGCGATACCTCTTTCCACAACAAGTTATTTCAAATTATTGTGATGTTGATTGGCATCGACGGTCGCTTTTTTGTGGGGATATCTGAAAAGCAAGGTTTATGCAACCAAACCAGAAACGCTTGAGCAACTCAAAAAAAAAAAATTCGTGATGAAATTAATGAAATAAATCGTCAAATGTGTGAGAATGTAATGAAAAATGTGGTCAAAAGGGCTCGCATTTGTGAGACTAACAGAGGCGGACATTTACCTGATATTGTATTCCATACATAATTGCCGACATTAAATAAAACTTTTATCAAAATTTATCTTTCATTTAATCAAAAATTATACACAAACAAAGTAGTACCTATACTTTATAGGCGGATACCCTGTATTTAAATTTGCTTTCGTGTATATAAAAGCATTATCCTATAAATTTGGTGTTTATCTACTAAATATTATTTTAAGCTTTATTTTTTCATTACACAGAAAACGAGGAGGGTTTGCTTGAAACACGTTATATACCAGAAGGCGAAGATCCAAAAAATGAAGGAATCGATATCGGGGACGAGATTTATAATATGTACTACTTCATTGATGGTAAAATATTTTTAATATTCAGATTTAAACAGATTTAAATTAATTTATGGAAACATTTTTTATAGAAATATTCCGACCAGAGGATTCCAAACTTTTCTTATTAAACAAATACACTCGCGAGTTAAAATTGTCTACTACTTTGGACAGAGAAAAATTAGACAACCATGTTATAAGAATCGCGGTCACTAATAACATCAACAGAACGATTGTCAATCCTACCATAGAAAATTATTTAATAGTCGAAATAACGGCAAGTATCAGACTTAAGAAATACATTTGTTTTAATTTTTTTTTTTAAAGGTTAATGACGTTAATGACAACATTCCTAGTTTTAATGAAACAAGCTATGCTGCCGGTATAACTGTAAAAGATTTAAGAGGCAAACCAGTTTTAGCATATTTTGTAAGTAGATAAATACTCATGTTTTTAATTACGTGTCACTCTTTCGAAATTTACCTATATTCGCAAAATTATTGTATCTATCTATAAAATAATGCAGTAAGAAATAATGTTGGATTTATTTCATGTAGCCAGTGATGCCAGACTACAAGATATATTTTTTTTGCCAAGATTTTTAAGCTATAAAATATGTACAAGACTTTTTACCTCAAATTCATCAAAGAATTTTGATTTTCTAAATATAACAAATTAGCACAACTTTTTTTACTGAAGGAAAACGCTTTATGTTCAGCTACAACTTTATCCTGCAGAAGGTGCTTGAAAGAATGAAAGTCAATAACGAGTATATATTTTGGGGGCAACTTTATTCCACGGCGGTTCGACTGTGACTCAGCCCAAAAGAATACAATTTTTAATAGACTAGTGATAGATACATATAAGTGAGCTTGAGACCAAGCATTAACCGAAATGTAATATGCGTGAAGCGCGAATTCTATGTCTGGTCTCACACTGAAACTTGAACAATAATTCAAGCTATAATTAGACATCAAACAATGCATGGGAACAGACGTTGGGTCAGTACATCTGATATGTACAGATTAGTATTGATATGGTGACACCTCGATGTCTGGTCCCACGCTTGAGTTTAGGTATAGTCGTGCGAGTTTATTGTCGAATATGCTGGTAACGTCTTGGCTTGCTTGATGACTTCTTCGATTTGGGTTTTAAGGACGTCGAACTGTGTATTGTCAATGTCATTAACCTCGGGTGGTACGGAAGGCGTAGTTGTTTCGTTTAGATTAAATATCCAATTACTGATGTTAGCACTCGGAATGAATGAATTGTTAATTGTGTTGTTAAATGTTATACATAATAATAATAACTAATATGGCTTGTGGTCGAAAATCGACCATACCTTTCATAAGTATGTAATACTAAAAAATGTTTTTTATAAACGAAACGAAAAGAGCTGCCGATCAACCAAATAGACTCAGACTTAATTTTTAAGAAAATGTAGTTTATTATTTTATTTTAAGAATATAATTTAGAAAACTTATTTTTTTATTACGCACTATTCAATTCTTAATTAAACAAAACAAAAATGAGCGTTCTAAGTTGAATGGTTAATAAAAAACAAAGAACTTTTTGTGAGTGAACATCAGAAGTTAACATTTTTATCGCTCAACTAAATAGACTCAAGGTTAAAAACTTAATATAAATCACAGATTTATTGAAAAAAAAAAAAAAAAAAAAAAAAATAGTATCAAATAAGTTATTATAATGCTTTAATGTTAATTAATAGTGTGTATAACCACCTTTATTTAAAATCACTTCATAAATTCGGTCAGATGTCAGGGATTGAATCGTAGAGAGCCTTCAGATAGTCCAAAGACACTTGGCTCCAGACGTTCTTAATGGCAGATTTTAATAATTGTATATCCTCAAATTGTCTACCGAAATGATAGACTTTACGCGAAAGCCATAATCACACATTCTCTATAATGTTGAGTTCAGGAGAGTATGGAGGCCACTCCATTAAGTTCACATTTTGGTCATTTATCCACTTCTTTACGACTCGAGCAGTATGGATTGGGGCATTATCCTGTTGAAACGTCCAAGATAATGGCTCAAAAAGGTTTGAAAAATGGGGGAATGCATTTTGCAGCAGCTTTTTATATCTTATTGCGTTCATCTTAGATGAAACGAATTGAATATCAAATGTTCCATAATAGGATATGGCACCCCACACCATTATACCCCCCTCACGACTATGGCAACGGGTCAAATAGTGTTCTTCCTTTCTCATATAATGGAAGTAGTAGTTGAATCCAACCGGTCCATCCAAATTAAAGCGTTTTTCATCGAAAAAAAAAACGATTTGATGCCACTCTCTATTCCATGTCATGTGACTCCGAGCAAAGAAAAAGCGAGTTTGCTTACGAATGTCTGTAAGCGTTTTTTTTTTTAGTTTTAATCTCTTAAGATGTTTTGCCTTGCGGACTACCTACTCGTCGAACGGTAGCTAAACTTGCATTTACACCCAAATTCTGATCAAATCTGATTCAAAATTTGATTAAGATGACAATTTGAAACTTTTCACTTGCATAGCTTATCAAAAACTAAAATTACAGCTCTGAGTCTATTCTGATGATCGCCTAGAATGCACATTCTCTCGGCATAGGCAAAGCAAAATAGAAATATGTAATAACTGTAAATTTTTTGCATTCAACTCTTAGCGCTAAAATTAGTCTATTGCTTTGCTCGAAAAAACACAACAACAATTGTGGCCATAGCTAACAGCATAAAGAAGAAAATAAAAAAAGGAAAAGAAAAAATATGTTGAGTCTATTTGGTTGATCGGCAGTGTAGGTATCGAAATAAAGTGCACGACTGGGTCGCACGAAACTTTCTCGTTTAGTGAGAGTCTGACTGACTTTCAGAGTCTTCAGCAAATTGAAAATTGAGGACACAATAGTTTTGAAAACATCCATTTGACTCTATGTTTGCATTTTGGTCAAAATCGTTATCGGTACGATAATATAGAGAAAAACTGAGTTTGCTATTAAGTTATAAATGACCACATTTCCTTAGAAATAAATTTTTTGTTACAATCGTATGGACCGTTTTCGAGATATGTCGAAATTTTCAAAAGTACCGTTGTTCGAATTCTTAGCCAAAAACTGGGTACGTAGTCATGGTAACCTCACCTACTTAAGCCTAAATATCAATTTTGGTTGAAATCGTTAGAGCCGTTTTCGATCAAATCAAACTGGTACGAAAATGTTGTATGGGAAGTACCATTAATATTGAGGTTACCTTGCAAAAAAAAAAACGCCTCCCGAACTGTAAGCCCAAAAACTCCAAATCCGAGGTTTGAACGTAATCCGGGAAGCCGTTTAGGCTGTGTGGTGTGTGCCCGTGGAAGGATGGACAGACCGGACAGAATTTTGCGACCCACTTTTTAGAGTTCCTCTATCATCGTAATATCAGAATTGATTAAAATCTCGAGTTCGAAACGTAATGGAGAAAGTTAAAAATACTAAATGAGCTGCTCCATCGGAAACAGACTCTAATCTAAGATGATTTATATTTAAATAGATACGTTACTGTAATATGGTGGCGACAAATAATAAATAAATCCCCTATATATAAATTTCTTACAATTATTGCTTATTTTTAGGGGCAGGTAAATTGCATACCTTTATGGGTTAATGTTTGTCTCCGACAGGTTCTAATCTAAGATGATTAAATACGTTACTATGGAAACATGACGGCGACAAATTGATTGTCACCAAAATCCTTTTACTACCTGTTTTGTATGGGGAAGCCATAACTTAATTTTACCACTCTTAATGGCGACATATACACCCACGATTTTGTGTTTGTGCACATCTATGGCACAGCACCTTTCAAATACGATAAGTTTCATTCTCCTCATTTCATATTAAATACCAAAAAAGCGTACGGAAAGCTCGGATGTTCACGTATTAATATGATGATAATAAATAATAATAATAATAATAGTTGGCGCAACAGGTCTGTAGGGACCCAGGGCCTAGCTTCTCACAACCATTCGTTTTGTGTGAATTTTTAACTTTCTCCATTGCGTAGTAAGAGAAAGATATTGGTTTCTTACAAAATTTCGAACTCGAGATTTTAATCAATTCTGATATTACGATGATAGAGAAACTCAAAAAAGTGGGTCACAAAATTCTGTCCGGTCTGTCCGTCTGTCCGGCCTTCCACGGGCCTACAGCCTAAACGGCTTACCGGATTACGTTCAAACCTCGGATTTAGAGTTTTTGAGCTTACAGTTCGGGAGGTGTTTTTTTTTTGCAAGGTAACCTCAATATTAATGGTACTTCCCATACAAAATTTTTGTACCAGTTTAATTTGATCGAAAACGGCTCTAACGATTTCAACCAAAATTGATATTTAAGCTTCAGTAGGTAAGGTTACCATGACTGCGTACCCAGTTTTTGGCTAAAAATTCGAACAACGGAATTTTTGAAATTTCGACAGATCTCGAAAACGGTCTATACGATTGTAATAAAAATTAATTTCTAAGGTAATGTGTTCTTTTATAACTTAATAGTAACCTCAGTTTTTCTCAATATTATCGTACAATGGATTTTTGAAAGAATTTTTTAAAATTTAGTTTTCTTCAGTTTACCGGAAAACAACAATAACGATTTTGACCAATATGCAAACTTATAGTCAAATTGATGTTTTCAAAACTATTGTGTCCTTAATTTTCAATTCGATACACCGAAAACGCTAATTTTAGAAACTGCTCATATCTCGAAAACCCCATCTTCGATTTCGATAAAATGTCAAAAACGAAGTATTTCTTATATCCGGAACAATATCATACAGTCAGTTTTCAGTTTAATAGTTACGCAATAGTATTTTTCCAACTAAACATTGCAATATTTGCAACTGTTAGATATGTCTGGATAATTGTACAAAAACTTCATTTGCACCGCACTCACGAGCGTCGTCAATTTATAACTACTAATGCAAATTCACAAATGCCTGAATTACGCAATCTATCTAAAAATATGGGTCTGTCACGAGCAATACTTCCAATAATTGAAAACATAAATCATATTCCAATCAAAACGAAAAACATATCCTTAGGTCAAAAACAGAAACTGCTACTAGGTACGCTTGTCCTGTACTACTCAAAAATCGAGTGAGGAGTAAGACCTTATAAAATAGTACAGCAGACGCTTGCGACATTGCCAGTTACTGAGAGCTTTAACCTTTAAAAACATTATATTGTTATTTTATGTAACTCTGCCATATGAGATGAATATCCAAAAGAGGATTTTGTTTTCTTTTGTCTAGTATCGAGAAAGTTTCGTTCGACCCAGTCGTGCACTTTATTTAATTTTTGGAACGAATGGAATGTTATACGTCCATTGCTAAATGTGTTTGGCATTTTTAGCATGCAGGATCTCTAGCCCGTTTCCACTTATGGCCGAGGGGGAAGTAATCAATATTTTTGAGTAGTCCTTGACTACAGATTTTCTACTTGTGATTGCATGCGAATTCGTTTGAATACACTGTGATACACTGTGATTCACCATGAATACGCACAGAAAAGTTCCTTGAATACACCTGATTACTTCCCCCTCGCTTATGGCTATACTTCTGGTGTTGCCTTCGGACACGAGGTGACCAGTAGTACTGGATACTATGGAAAAAATCCAGCCATTAGAGATTTTTAGAGATCTCCATTGGTCTTGAATAGCAGTTGGCTTCAATACGCATTCCGATAAGGCGTTTTGTGCATGATTTATGCCGAATTCACAATGTCGCGTTGAACGCGTGCGTGCGTCGTCGAGCTTTGACACGCTTTATCGAAACTTTAGGATTTTAAGTGCCAAAGCGCGCGAGCAACAATTTAGTAAAACGAAATGCTGCTTTGAAGCGAATGCGCGTTGAGAGAGTAGAGTATTCGCCGAAATGGAAAAAAAAATCATATATAACAGCATAACAAGCAAAGAACAACCTTAAAGTGAATACACGACCAATGATTAATATTTTTTATCAAAGAAAAACATAAAAAATCAGTAATTGCTCAAGTAAAAAATAGAATACGTTATTTACACACACTAAATTTATTAATCGGCATTGAAAAAATAGAAAAGTGTTCTTTAAAATAAAAATTTGTGGATCTGTGCCACTCCATCTAATCAAACGCGCGTGATAGTAGAAAGTAGCTCTACTCAGGCGTCGCGTTGAACTTAACGATATTTACGATCTAAAGTCGACTCAAAGCCTGAAGCTGTATTTTGTGTAGCAGCATATGAACGCTTTGTTTCTACATAATCTGTCAACGCACGCGCGCGTCAACGCGACATTGTGAATTCGGCATTAGGAGATCCATCGCACATCCGTTTAACTTTTCTCGCTGCGTATTGGTTGGATGTGGCTGAGAGTTTCGAGGCGGTACCAGTTTGCACGATGCTAGGTCGATTTTAGTTAATGAGAAGAACTTATCTCTGCCAGATATGGTGACGATATCTCCACTAAGTAGCTAACATTTTCAGGTAGTATTGGCACTTCAATCAAATTAAGCACTTGAAATTCCTCGTTGTTTGTTAATGGTAGCCGCATTTCGAATATGGGAGATTCGTTTAGACTGTGACCTTTGACAGAGGACATTCTGTACATGTCTACAATAGTTTCCTGTGGCAATCTTAAAGTCGAAGGTAAGTTGTTTCCAATCAACTGCAACTGCTCATTGAATCGTTCGGTGTTATAAGCTGGGATTCATCTTAGCATGATGTAAATCTAACATCACATCTAAACACACTTCTTGGACTTTTTCGAAATTTGTTACAATCAAACTCAAGTAAGAAGTCGGCGATGCCAAATTGTGTCTCAATTCAGATGAATGCTGTTTTGATTGAATTGCGTCAATGGCTTACGTCAGATATGTATGAAGTGCTTTACATTGCTTTTGGATTTGGATTTCTAAAGTATTTTGCCTTAAAATGTTAACTGTAGAATCGGCTATGGAACTTTGCTTTTGCAGAAGCTCTGTCATATGATGCACTTTTTCATTTACGTTGACTATTTGTTCGTATGCGTTTGGCGTCTTCTTGGTCCAGAACACCAAATAAACTATTTGTTAAGGTGCAAACAATATCAAATGGAGATCTAGCCATCCTTACCTTTCCATACTTTGGTGAATGCCAACTGTGAAGAAGTTAATTGTTGTGCTCAATTACAGCGACTCTGTGTTGTAAAGAGTCCGCTATTGGTCTGCAGTATAGTTGTTGAGCCATTTCCTTTCCACACAATCCATCTAATAATTCAAGATGCGATTTTATTTCTTCAAACTCTTGCCAATATGCTGTTAAGTTGTAGTAAATATATATACTCAAATGTATTCACCACTTGAACTCTACCTATATCTTCGAAGTAGACTCCGACGGCGTTGTCTAACTTTTTCACAACGACCTGGTCGTTCGTCTGTGCCATGGATCCTGGGACGGTAAAAAATATGAACAATATTGTAGAAAGAGCGAATTTTTAAAATTTGTTGCTTCGGAGAGTTTTTTTTGTGCGATTGCGGCTTTCCAGTGTCAGCACTCGGATAAGGGCTCGGTTCTATCCCGCTATCATTTTCTTCAGCACTAGAGTGCTCGATTGTCAAAGGACATAAATTATGCACTGCTCGTTGATAAGTGCCGCTTTGTGTTTTGACGTTTGCTACGCGAACTACATTATCTGCGCCCTTAGCTACCTCTGTTACTCAACCCAATTTCCATCGCATTGGGGGTATGTTTGCCTCCTTTATCACGACCAGTGTCCCAGGTTTTAAATTGTGAGATTCGCTCTTCCACTTAATTTTTTTCTGCAGCAGATGAAGATATTGTCGACCACCGCTTCCAAAAATGTTGCTGTATATTTTGAATTTGACGAAATTAAGTAAGATTGCTCAATTTTGCGTCAGTAACATCTGGTTCCGGCAGTGCTGTTAGTGGGGCACCTATCAAGAAATATCCAGGAGTAAGAGCTTCAAAGTCGTTAGGATCTGAAGACATGGGTGTTAAGGGCCGAGAATTCAATATTGCCTCTACTTGATTTACTGCTGTTAATAATTGCTCGTATGTCAACGAGGCTTATCAGATATAACGAATCAGCATTCCCTTGGCAGATTTAACGGCCGCTTCCCACAGCCCTCCAAAGTGCGGTGATCTATGTGGTATGAATCTCCAATTTATACTATCTTGCAAGCATGCGGATTCGATGGTTGACTGCATTTGCTGTGAGGTGAAATCATTTTTTAGCTGTATAAGTTCATTTTTTGCTCCAACGAAATTGGTAGCGTTGTCACAGAATATGGAGTGGCACACTCCTCTTCGACTTATAAATAACTTTAATGCGTTTACGAACTCTTCTGAAGTAAAATTTCCAACAACTTCAATGTGTAGCGCTTTAGTGGCGAAGCAAACGAAAACTGCTAAATAGGATTTGGTTGAAGTTTTTCCTCTGATTTTATGGTGTGTTTTTACTGGCCCACAAAAATCGATTCCTGCGTGATAAAATGGTCGAGATGGATTCACTCTTTCGCTAGGCAAATTTCCCATTAACTGCTCTATAGTTCTTGGCTTGTATCTGAAACATTTTACACAATTACCTATTATTTGTCTGGCCATTCTCCCAACGCTCAGAATCCAATAACTTTGCCTTGATATTGCAATCAATGATCTGTGCGACGCATGCATATACTTTTCATGCAACTGCATTAGCAGCAGCTTAGTTACAATGTGGTTCTTTGGCATCAACATTTGATGTCTAGCATGTGGGAGTTTTTTAGTCTTCTGCCAACCCGAATTAATTTAGTTTCTTTATCGATGTAATGACTCAACGACGATATACTCGAATTTTTGTGTAGCGAATTGCATTCCAATAGCAGCTGATAGTCCTCCGCAAACGTTGTTCTTTGCGTATAAATAAATATTAATCGACTCCCTTGTCGTAGCTCTTCCACAGGTAGTCGCCCTACCTTTCGTAAGGGTAGGCGCTCTGCAATTGCTATTAAATCTGAAGCAGAATGAAAATATTTGTTGCAGAGTATAAAATGAATTTTCGTGATTAACAGATCCTACTAAATCCGTGCCCGAGGATAAACAAGCAGCGAACACCGATGTTGTTTTACGAACTCCCGGAACTTCATCAGAGGCTGTATAGCAATCTTTCGTCCATGATTCCTCATCCTGGCTGAGGAATGCTGGCCCGTTGAACCACACCGTTGACTGAGTAATCGCAGTAAGAGTCAACCCTCTGGAGACGATATCAGCTGGATTGAGATCTCCCCTTATGTAGTTCCATTGCTGTGCATCTGAGGATAATAGAATTTTTGCTATTCTGTTAGCCACGTATGTTTCCCAGGTGTAAGAAGGCGATTTTATTCACGCCAATACTGTAGTCGAGTCTGTGTAATAACACACCCTATCAACTTTCTTTGATAATACTTTTAGCAGTTTTTCCACTAATTCCAATCGTGCAATAGTTGTTGTTTTAAGCGGCCCAACTCTTTATTTAGAGCACAACAATTGCGAAAAGATGTTTCCATCTTCATCAATCGATCTAAGGTAAACGCAAACCCCAAATGTATTTAAACTGGCATCAGAAAATGCATGCAATTCAATCACCTTTGCTGATGGGATTAATGCATGCCGTGGTATTCGCAACTCACTCATGGTTGAAAATTGATTCATACCTATAGTTATTCCATTTTTTGAATTGATTTTCTGAAAGATGATCATCCCACGATAGGTTTGTCTTCCACAGCTCTTGAAGGAATAGTTTGTCGAGTACTATCACGGGTCGAAGCAATCCCAAATGATCGAACAATCTAGCCAGATCAGCGAGAACAGTTCTCTTGCATATCTGGATTTATGACTTTTCGGGCTTATCAACTTTAAAGCTATACTTGAAACTGTCAAACACTGGATCCCAAATCAATCCGAGTGTTTTGATAACCTTTGATTGATGAAAAGAGACTAACTTTTCCTTATGCTCTTCCGGAAGTTAGCACAAAACTTCCTTAGTTTAAAGTTTCTAGACTTCAGCACAAGCATTATTTCTTCTAGCAGCTCTTTTGCTTCCTCTATTGTTTCGGCTCCAGTGAGGAAGTCATCCACATAGACATTGCCGTTAATCACGTTAGAGGCCTTATTGTGCTGTGTCGTATTTTCGTCCGCCAACTTCTGAAGACATTTTGTGGCCAAGTAGGATGCAGACGCTGTACCATAAGTAAGTGTATTCAGCTGGTATGTCTGTAATGGCCGACCATGTTCCGATCTCCATACTATTAGCTGAAGCGCCCTATCTTCAGAACTTACTACATAGGATCTGCCTATACATCTTGCTGATGTCTCCAGTGAATGCATATCTGTGCATTGGAAAATCTGCTATGATAGAGAATAAATCTGGTTGAACTGTGAGACCAACCATTAGGATGTCATTAATTGATTAAGTATCATAGTTTCAGATATTGGGCTCATGTGACCCAATGAAATATACTCTTCTATAAATTCTGAGTACAAGTCCTTTAGCTGTGCGTCTTTTTCAAGTTTTCGTTCTAGTGATAGGAACCGTATTCTCGCTATCTCATGCGATTGTCCTAGAAGTGTTCCTGGATCACCTTTGAAAGGCAATTTTACCATGAATTGACCATTTTCACTTTCCGTCGTGTTGTTTCTATAATGCTCCTCGCATTCATGCTCCTCCTCGCTCATAGTGTTGACGGGCGTGTCATGTCCTTCTGTCTCCCAAAAACTTCGTACAAGCTTTTCCAATGTATTTATTTATTGATTTATTTATTTTCATCTACAAGCATAATCAGATAGCTAACAGACGTTACAAATTAACATAATATACAAAATGGGAACACTGTATTTTTTTTTTTTTTTAAATATAAATATATATAACAATACAGATTTAAACTTGTCTCTAGATAAAGATACATCTATCTCGCTATAAACGCTGTTGAAAGCTCGAATGACTCTAGATATAGGTTCGTTTTGACCATAATTAGTTCTGTGGCTTTGCTGAAACAAAAGATGCCTTATTCTTAAGGGTCTAGATGGAGCATATATGGGTACCATCGACAGCAGAGTAGGGCATCTTATCTGGTAGCACAGTAAGTCCCTCACAAACATTACATCATGAATCTGTCTTCGGGATTTCAGGGATTTAATTCCAAGTAGAAGACATCTTGCTTTGTAATTTGGCGAAGGGATCCAATGCATTTTATAAAAAACATATTTTGTGAAACGCTTCTGAACCTTTTCGAGTCGATCTGAATAGGTAGAATAGTCAGAGTTCCAAATGACATCGGCATATTCAAGAAGCGACCGAACTAACCCAGTGAAAAGTGATAGCAAACCAAATGGATCTTTGAAGTCTACACCGTTTCGTTTTATAAATACAACAACTGAATTAGCTTTTGCAATGACATATTCAATGTGGGCTTTGAAGGAAAATGAAGAGTCAAGCATAACACCTGTTCAATCTAAATCGTAATTCGAAC
Organism: Cheilosia vernalis; assembly: GCA_949126925.1. Taxonomy (NCBI): domain Eukaryota; kingdom Metazoa; phylum Arthropoda; class Insecta; order Diptera; family Syrphidae; genus Cheilosia; species Cheilosia vernalis. The sequence continues at coordinate 61,929,718 of OX421358.1, forward strand.
GATATGTCATTGTAATTACAGCTTTAATTTTGTACTACATTATTCCAGATATCATTCCATTTTAATAAATAAATCTACTACAGTCCATTGAACTTTATATAGAAGGAAAGCCAGTCTTGTCCGAGAATTTGAACCCTCGAGGTCGAAATAAAGCACTTGAAATAAATTAACAAAGTTGTCGTATTTTTTTATTTCGGATTCGTTTTGTTCGTTTTCTTTTTTCGACCTAACATTTGGTCCTTCTTACCGGAAATTTAAAGATAAGACTCGATTCGAAATTCGCACAAATCTCGTCCGCATATAATATCGGAACACATATAGAATTGCACATAGTCGCACCAACTCGTGTGCAGGGCCCGATCCAGCATCTATGCCGCCCTGGGCAAAATATAATTTGACGCCCTTTTCAATGTGAACAAACATAAACACAAATTTCACGAGAAACCTACTAAGTTCAGAGATAGCTTGAGTTCGAGCACTAATTTAGACGAGGTAAGAGTTTTAAGCAGTGCTTTTAATGCAACTTGGCTGTCGCTGCAAACGCATATAGGTACTTCTAGCCCTCCACCTGTTTGTCTCAATATAGCGCATAGCCATACGGATAGCGAAGAGCTCCGCTTGGAAGACAGACGCATGGTTACCTAAGGGGTAGTGTAGTCTAATATTCTCGCTTTCCATAAAGACTCCAGAACCAAAATCATGTTCATTGCCTGAGGAAAGTTGACTTGGTAGTTTTGTCGCAGTAGGATTTCTGGTGTCATTGTGTCAGACGGCATATCCATAAGACAGGGGTCAAAGGATAATTGTCGCACAAGTTCTTCAAAAATGCGTGTGGTACCAAAAACCATCTCTCTTTAATCGAGAGATGGTTTTCAGCGTACACCCCATGATACAAATATCAAGAGGGTAGGTTCATCATAGCATCTAGAGCAGAGTCCGGAGTGCTAGGGAAGGCCCCTGTGCATCCAAGACAGACCGTTCTTTGAAGTTTCGCAAAAGAGGCAACACGTTTCCGCGAGAGGCTGTTCCAACATACAACAGATGCATATGTGAGATGCCGTATAGATCCAAAGGAACCTTTTAGGAGATAGGTTCCATGTCTTGCCAAAACCGCTTTTTGTACTGCCAGAAAGTTGACAGCGCTTTATCGGTTTTCGATTTAACATGCTTGGGCCAAAGAAGCTTTCTATCGAGGATTACTTCCAGTTATTTGACTTCATCGGAGATCGTCGTTGTGACGCCTTTTAGCACAAGCCTTTTAGACAGGTGATATTCCTACTTCTCGTGAAGAGAACAACCGTAGTTTTGCGCACCCATCATCGATAAGGCCCAAGGATTTCTGCGCCTGAGAGCAGACAGTCCTTAGGCCTGAACCGACAGACAGAACGGCATTTAGGCTTAATATAAGAAAACATTATAAGGAACATTAAATTTAATTTTTCGTTGCACTTTTTGTTTTACTGTCTTTGTTGTTTTTTGGTTATTTTTGTGTTGCTTTTCGGCAACACTGGTTGGGTGGTCACGTTAGCGCGTTTGATAAGCACTGCTCTATAGTGTACGTGTATCGATGTCGCAGCGCTTCGTTTTTAGCTATACGCCGCGCGTAGTTGAAGTTGATACATCACTGATAGCCAAAGCTTATGCATGCGAACAAAAAATACTCTCTTGCTCTCAAAAAATTATCATAGCTATAACTACTCAAATATACATTTATACATGTAGTAGCGAAGTAGCGACAAGTTGTCGCCGACAATCAATCAATCAAGCAACGAAATTGCAATGGTAATAATGCCGGCAACAATGCCGTTGCAATTTCGTTGCTCGATTTGTTGTTGAATCAAAAGAAAGGAGTGAGAACAATAGCAAATAAAACAAACATAATCCACATTTTAGATGAAAAGAAGTTTCAAACTTCATTTAATTCGAAATAAAATTGAATTAAAAGAATAATTTTGCCGCCTCTAAAATTTGCCGCTCCGGGCAATTGCCCGGCATGCCCACCCCTAGATCGGGCCCTGCTCGTGTGAATGAGCTTCGGAAATTCTTTTGCATTTGAACTTAGGAGACGCATTTTCCCGCTTTATTACCGACATTTATTCGCCTATGCGCAAGTTTAAATTTATTAATTGATCGCGCACTTGCATTATCCATTAAATCGAAATTCATACCTACAATCCGTTACCTGCGAGAACCCACATAAATATGTATAAAATACATAACTTAAAAAATATAATCTAGCAGTAATCATCTTCGCAAAATACATTAAATACATAATAACCTCACTGCACTCTCTTTCTTGCCCACCAAATCTATCGTCATCGTCCCCACAATAAATCGTTCGCAACATTAGGTTAGGTTAGGTATGTGGGTTGGTAGAGCAGGGTAGATCCTACTATACCACACTTAGGTCCTTGTGGACCCATTGTGATACCCTTTTTTGGGGGTTAACCGTCGGTGTTGTTGATGGTCAGCTTGTTTCATCCTTCTTGTATTTACCCGATGCCGTCCAGCAATCCTGATGCCCTCAAAAACCTGTAAAGATCAGAAAGTGTAACATCAGAAAGTTCTCGTAAGTCATGGAAGTAGAAGCTTCCAAGTGTTCTGTTCCTCAAGTGACAGAGGCTCGGGCAGTGACAGAGGAAGTGAGGTGTGTCCTCATGGACCTCTTCGTCTCCGCAACCTCTACATATATCGTCATCCTTGAGATTTAGTTTCATCAAGTGATTTCTTAAGAAGTTATGACCCGTTAGAGCCCCTACCAGCTTAGACAGCGATGGCCTGTCAAACTGTAGAAGTTTGAATGTTCGGCCTTTGTCATATGTTGGCCATAGCTTCCGAGATACTTCACAGGTAGTTAGTGCTTTCCACCTGTTATTGGTTTTCATACGAATCTTGTTCTCCACTCGTTCTCTGAAATTACATAGTGGAGGCTTGATCGACTGTAGTGCTCTATCATTATCCATTGCGGACCCCTTTCTCGCCAGTTCATCAGCTATCTCATTGCCGGCTTTGTCACTGCGTCCAGGGACCCAGTACAGATTCGTGGAATGCTGCGAGCAAAGAACCTTGAGCTCTTCGCGTCAGCGGTGAACTAGCTTCGATTTAATTTCTATAGCAGAAATTGCTTTTATAGCCGCCTGGCTATCAATGAAAATGGTAATATCTTTACGTGGTATTGCCAACAATGACACCATTCGGGCCGCTTCCGCGATTGCCAGAATCTCTGCTTGGAAGACACTACTGCTATCAGGAAGCCTGATGGAGCAGTTTATGTTCAATTCCTCACAGAATATACCGGCACCGGTTCCACAGTCCATCTTTGATCCATCTGTATAGATGGATACCGATTTCCGCTTTGTGGGTTCATCTGTTCTCCATTCATCTCTGCTCGGAAAGGAGTAGGTGAATGGTCTATCAAAGTTCAGATGGGGAGACATGTAGTCGGAAGTGACATCATTCCCAACGTTTTTCTCTAGGATTTGTGCGTGCCCAAAATTGCATGATTTCCATGTATTAGTTTGACTAATCCTCAAGGCACTTTTGGTAGCAGATTCTTCCATGTATAGGTCCAGAGGAGTTAGATTGAGAATTGCCTCCAAACCTGCTGTGGGTGTAGTTCTCATTGCGCTGGTTGTTCCTATACATGCTAGTCTTTGTATCTTTGTCATTGCCTTGAGATTGGTCGCCTTGCCCGCGGCTTGCCACCAGACTACGCTGCCATATGTGAGTATTGGCCGCACGATTGCCGTGTACATCCACAGGATTATTTTGGGGTTTGGTCCCCACCTCCTGCCAAAGATGCGGTTACATGCGTAGAAAGCGTTAGCTGCTTTCTTTACTCTTTCATTGACATTCGGCTTCCAATTAAGTTTCCTATCGAGGATCATACCCAGGTATTTCGCCCTATCCGTCACCTTTAGAGGTATTCCCTCAAGAGTTGGTGGCTGGAATTGTGGTATTATTCTTTTGTTTGTAAAAAGGACAAGCTCGGTTTTTTGGGGGTTGACGCCAAGGCCGCATTGCTTTGTCCACGTACTAAGTGTTCTAAGTGAATTCCCTAGGAGGTCACTTATGGTTTGTAAGAATTTGCCTTTTGCAAGCAAAACTACATCATCTGCGTATGCAGTTACCGTGACCCCCATATTCTTAAATCTGATTAGTATCTCATCAATGACAAGTACCCAAAGTAGAGGGGAGATGACCCCTCCCTGCGGAGTGCCTCTTGCAGCAGTTACTCTAAGTTCTGTGTCACCTATTTTCGCGTTGATATTCCTTTCACTAAGTAAATTTATAATCACATTAGTAAGAGATTGGTCAACATTTGAATTCTGTAGTGCTCTCTTGACTGCGCATGTTTTGACATTATTGAAGGCACCTTCAATATCCAAGAACGCCGCCAGTGTATATTCTTTATCTTTTAATGACTTCTCTATAGTGCTAACTACCTCATGCAATGCGGTTTCCACCCCTTTGCCTTTGATATAAGCATGTTGGGCAGAGGAAATCGCATTGTCATCTAATCGACTGTGTATAAAGACGTTCATTAGTTTTTCAAAAGTTTTAAGAATAAATGATGTCAGACTTATCGGCCTGAAGTCCTTAGCGGTAGTGTGGCTAGATTTCCCCGCCTTCGGAATGAAGACGACCCTAACCTCTCGCCAGGTTTTCGGAATGTAGCTGCATTCCAGACTGCGAATGAAAAGTCTTTTTAAGATCGGTGTTGCAGAGCAACAAATATCTTTCACCCCAGCATCAATTCATCAAATTAGCCATGCAATTAATTCGCATGTTTCCCGTCGGCGTTTACCAAATCGCAAACCCGACGGCAAAACACACATCGCGGACGGAGCTCAGAAGCCCAAAAGTTAAAATTGGGAGCTCAGAAATCAGCTTTGGAGGTGTCAACATGGAAATGATCTATGCGAACAAATGCCACGCTCTCGCAAATTAGCTCCGCCCCCTTTTGAGTGATTTAGCTCGGTGGTAGTTAGTATGTATTGGTGACATATGCACTGTGCGGTTGCTGCTAAGCGGTGAAGATTTGTTGCACTTTTGCATAGCCGCCAGAAGATCCGCAATGGGTCACTGACCGCCAGAAAGAAAACCAAGAATCAGCTGGACTAGGAAGGTATCGTTATGGCAGCAGCAGAAAATGATTTTGATTCCTAGTTCATCACGCAAAGCGGCAATACAATAAAGGCAATTGGAAGTAAAACCCAATTAATAGTTTGTTTCTTTTTTCTCATTTTGTAACGATTCTGTCCGTAAAGTGAATCGGCATATATATATATATATTTCTTTCTCTTAAATCTATTGCTGTGTCCGAGCATACATTTGGTCCTTCGAAGCCGAATCAGGATCTACAAATTCAATAAATTATTAATCAGTGCGTGGCAATTTCTAATTGCGAACAATTCGCCGTGAATATCAACCAAAAGGATTATTCTTGTTACTGTGGATGTTTTCTGGATTTGAAGAACTGGTGCAGCGGGGAAACAACGCTCAATCAAATCAGGTGTGTGGCATTTTTTTATAAAATAATTATTATCATTAATTTATCGATCCTCGTTGATCTAACTATAATAATTTCGTGTGTGTTGGGTGCTTTCCTAATCTACCCTTCGTCTTCGTTTTCCTCCCTTGCAATATGAGTAAGTCTAAGATCTCAAATTTAGCCGATTCAATTCAAAATATCTTGATTGAACTCGAAGCTGATTTTAAAGCGCATACAGAGCTTAGTAAATCGTCTAAATCTAGTTTCATGGCTGAGGCGCGGTTAAAGAATTTAGAGACAGGGTTTGATGACGCAAGGGCACTTCACCAAAAAATAGTTGCGGCTCCTAGTGAAGAGGCTAAAGTGAAATACATGGAGTCGCAAACATTTCACAAATTAAAGGAGCTTTATTACATGTATTCGTCCACATTAAAGCAACAGTTATGCAACGTGGAAAATCCCAATCCACATCAAAATCTGCTTAATAATTCGATAGTAGGATCGAAGCCTCCTTTGGTTGATTTGAAGCTTCCCCCCATTAAAATTCCTACGTTTTCGGGTTCTTTTCAAATGTGGTCCGAATTTAAGAGTTTATTCGAAAGTTTAATAAGCAAAAATCCCTCTTTATCTGATGTACAGAAGTTGCATTACTTAAAGGCTAATTTGAGCGGTGAAGCCGAACGATTGCTTCGAAACACTTCGATCACCGATGGAAATTTTGAGTCTGCATGGGCAACTTTAGTAAAGCGGTATCAAAACCTACGTTTATTAAAAGATAACCAATTTAAATTGCTCTTTGATCAACCAAAACTGTTCAAGGAATCAGCAGATGAAATCAAATCACTGTTAGACACCACAATTGAGGCCAAGCAGTCTCTTGAAAATCTCGGAGTCACTGTAGATTCGTGGGAAGATGTTTTAATTTTCCATACTGTACAGAAACTTCCGATATCCACTCGAGGTCTATGGGAATCGCATATTTCGGCTTATGTAGATTATCCGTCATTCAGCATCTTAGAGGATTTCTTGCTCATGAGGACAAGAACACTAGAAGTCATAGGACAATCCTCATCAAACACCAATCAGTCAAAATCAAAGCAATTTAGCTCAAACACAGTTCGTACGCACAACTCCATAGTGTTGAAATGTCAGATGTGTCAGGGTTTGCATTCGATTAGAAAATGTTACAAATTTAAGGCATTGTCTTCTCAAAGAAAAAGGGACATTGTTAAAAAGCATAAACTGTGCATCAACTGTCTGTCACACTCCCATGCTACACAAAATTGCACTAGCTCATTTACATGCTCTACATGTAAACAAAGGCATCATTCGTTGCTACACGAAAGCGATCCTGCTAGCACAAATGCAATGCATGTAAACAATTCAACTTCAGCGTTGGTTATTCAACCACCTGTTCAACCAGCTTCTACTGCAGGTCAACCCTCGCAGTCAGAGTACTCAGAAGAACCAACCTGCTCCAATAGAACGGCCTCAGTACACAATACGTACGTATCTGAAAACAGTCAGTCACAGGCTGTTCTTCTAGCCACCGCACTTATCAAGGTTGTCCAAGATGTGGGCCAACCCTTGTTGCTGCGGGCTCTAATTGATCCAGGATCGGAAGCTTCTTTTATCTCGGAATCAGCTGCACAGCTGTTGAACCTTAAACGGACAACGAGTCACGTCAACATAATAGGCGTTGGGGAAACCAACAATGGTGTTTCCAAATCCAAAGTTTCGCTTACCATCCGTTCGATCGTTAACGATCATTTCAACCTACAACTTAATGCGTTGGTGCTACCCAAACTGACAGCCATTCTCCCAGCTCACAAAATTCCTTGGGCAAATTGTATTCACCTCCAGAATATCGAACTAGCTGACCCCACCTTTCACAAACCAAACAAAATCGATGTCATACTGGGTAGCGACATATATCCATTGATTCTACTCGATGGTATTGTTAAAGGAGAACCAGGTACACCCATGGCTCAACGAACAGAACTTGGATGGATTCTCTCTGGTTGCACATCTTCTGGCAACCAAGAAACGGTGACATCATTGCACATCATGACGGAGACACCCGAATTGGAATCCATGATGCAGAAGTTTTGGGAACTTGAGGAGGTGACCAGAAAGAAGATCTTTTCGGAGGAAGACGAGCAATGTGAAATGCATTTTTGTAGAACACACCAGCGTCAGCTAGATGGCAAATATGTTGTCCAGCTACCATTCAAGGAAGGGAGACGTCCTAAATTAGGTCTGTCATTCAAATCTGCCCTTGTTAGGTACTTGCAATTAGAAAGAAAATTTCAATTAAATTCATCGATCTATAAGGAATACAAGGCCGCTGTAGATGAGTATAAAGAACTAGGGCACATGACGCACGTAGACCTCACGTCTTTAAAACATGCGCACTACTTCGTTCCACACCATGCAGTGAGGAAGGAGTCTAGCTCCACTACTAAACTACGCATTGTGTTCGATGCATCATGTAAGACGTCCGACGGTACATCTCTGAATGATCATCTGTTTGTTGGCCCACGGTTACAAGATGAGATTTTCGATCATATCGCCCGCTTTAGGAAACATAGAATTGGGTTTGTAGCGGACATCAACAAAATGTATAGACAGATCTGGGTTTCACCTGAAGACTCTGTCTATCAATTAGTTTTGTGGAGGGATCTAGAAGGAAGGGAAGTAAAACCATACCGCCTCAACACAGTAACTTTTGGCACCGCCGCGGCACCGTATTTGGCAGTTCGCACACTCCAACAACTTGCTGCAGATGAACGAGCAGACTACCCAATAGCATCAGACATCGCTAAAAATAACTTTTACGTGGACGATGTGATTCATGGAGCTGACTCTGAAGAAGAAGCTTTGGAGATGCAACGCCAGCTCATAACAATGTTGAAGCTTGGAGGGTTCCCTTTACGAAAATGGGTCAGCAACAGTGAAAAATTATTGGCAGCAATTCCAGATGAAGACAGGGAAGTACAGCTTCCGCTGTCATTTGACGAAGACAGCGCAATTAAAACTTTAGGGATCCAGTGGCATCCTGGGAAGGATACCTTCTCATTCAGAATAAATCTACCAGATGCAAAGACGACATCGAAACGGACAATTTTATCGGACATCGCTCGTTTGTACGATCCAATGGGATGGATTTCTCCTTGCGTCGTGGTCGGTAAAATTCTGATGCAAGAGATCTGGAAGGAACAACAAACATGGGACAGCGAACTTCCAACCTCAATCATTTCAGAATGGCACAAATTTAAAGAGGAGCTACCAGTTCTTAAAGATATAGAAATTCCTCGTTGGATTCATATGACGAAGGAATCACACCTCGAAATCCATGGGTTCTGCGACGCCTCCGAAAGGGCGTATGCTGCAGTGGTTTATTTTCGAGTCATTACTAAAAATGGATCAGAAATGAGTCTCATTGTTTCCAAAACTAGAGTCGCACCCGTAAAAACAGTATCACTGGCACGCTTGGAGTTATGTGGAGCCCTACTGCTAGCACGCCTGCTCGTACATACCAAGGAGATCATGCAACTCAACAATGCCAAAACATTTGCTTGGTGTGACTCGCAAATCACTCTAGCGTGGATCACGTCAGTTCCATACAACAGAACCACGTTCGTTGCCAACAGGGTCGCTGAAATCCAGGAGCTTATAGACCCAAAGTGTTGGAATTACGTCCGCTCTAAGGACAATCCTGCGGACATGGCTTCAAGAGGACTTTCTCCAAAGGATCTTAGCAATCATAAACAATGGTTCTACGGGCCGCAATTTCTGCAATCCTTTAATGAACAACTGCATCCTTCACTCAATATTCAGCCCACGGACCTAGAAATGAAAGCTTCAAAGAACTCAAGGGCTGAAAATAAATTGATCGCATCTGGGTACCCTTTAACAAATATTTTTCAGCTCTGCGTTCACTATACCGCCTTTGAATCTAATGAACTTCTCAAGAGGTTCTCTTCATTACAGCGTTTACTACGAGTTACCGCTTATTGGCTTCGCTTTGTCCACAACTGCCGGAACAAATCGTCGAAATTATCGGGACCACTGTCGGTCGCCGAGATATTATCAGCTCGACTTCGCTGGATCCACATTGTCCAGCAAGAATTTTTCGCCGAAGAAATATCAAAGGTATCGAAAGGGGAATTGGTCCACAAAGGCGGAAAACTAGCACGATTATCACCAATCATTGACGAAAACGGCATACTACGGGTTGGAGGTCGACTGGAAAATGCAGATCTCCCGTACTCACAGCGGCATCCAATAATATTGCCCGCGCAAAACACTCTTACCACACTCATAGTACATGATGTGCATATAAAATCACTTCATGGCGGCCAGCAGCTGATGATGGCAACCATTCGGACAGAATATTGGATCTTTCACCTAAAATCAACTGTTAAGAAGTGCATTCACAAATGTCTTAAATGTTACAGGTACAAAGCAACCCAAATGCAACAGACAATGGGCAATCTACCAGCATTAAGAGTCAACCAGGCTCGCCCATTTCAAAAATCCGGTGTGGATTATGCTGGTCCGATGCAATTAAAGGCATGGAAGGGACGGTGTAACAAGACAACCAAAGCGTACATCGCAATTTTCGTTTGTTTCTGCACAAAGGCCGTTCACCTCGAACTTGTGAGCGACTACAGCACATCCGCGTTTCTAGCAGCCTTCAAACGTTTTACTGCACGCCGTGGGATCTGCACCGACCTATACAGCGATTGTGGAACAAATTTTCAAGGAGCTGCAAGAATCATGGAGTTGCAAGCCTCACAATGGTCAAAACAATGGACAGATGATATTGTGACTCAACTGCAAAGCAACGGAACTACTTGGCATTTCAACCCACCAGCTGCTCCACATTTCGGTGGACTTTGGGAAGCCGGCGTGAAATCTATGAAACACCATTTGAAGCGTATTATCGGACATTATACTCTGACTTTCGAGGAATACGCCACTGTCTTAGCGCAGGTAGAAGCCTGTCTGAATTCACGGCCGCTTTGCCAAGTCACCGAAGATCTGGATGATCTATCCATCCTGACGCCAGGACATTTTTTAATTGGGGCCCCTTTAAACGCGGCACCCGAAAAAGATTTGACCGAAGAAAGGTCAAATTACCTAGATAGATGGCAACTTATGCAGAAGATCCAACAGGATTTCTGGAAGAAGTGGAAATCTGAGTATCTTGTGCGACTACAACAGCGTCCAAAATGGCTTAACTCGAATTGTCAAATCAAGGTAGGACAGATTGTGCTACTACCTGACGAGCAAACCCCTCCTACTCTTTGGCGGTTGGCTAAAATCGAGGCAGTCCATCCCGGGACCGACGGAAAAATTCGCGTCGTGACTATCAGAACGTCAACGACATCATTGAAACGCCCCATAGTCAAACTTTGCCTTCTTCCGATGGTTAATTAATTCCACACCCACACACACGCTCACACAAATGAATTCAAACATTATCATCATTACATAAACTATAATTAATTTAAATAATCTTAACTGAATTAATAAACTAAACTAACTAATCCCTATAAATTATTATTGCCACACATCATTCACCACACCCCCTTTCTTCTTTACATGCACGCATCAATCATGAAATCGTCTCGAAAGCGGCAAGATCAGGAGACCAGTCAACAATCAACACACATCTCTAATCAAGGACTAAAGGATGAACAGCAAAGAAAGGGAGATGAAGGCCCAAGACATCGATTCTTCCTGTGGCCCGGCAGGATGTTGCAGAGCAACAAATATCTTTCACCCCAGCATCAATTCATCAAATTAGCCATGCAATTAATTCGCATGTTTCCCGTCGGCGTTTACCAAATCGCAAACCCGACGGCAAAACACACATCGCGGACGGAGCTCAGAAGCCCAAAAGTTAAAATTGGGAGCTCAGAAATCAGCTTTGGAGGTGTCAACATGGAAATGATCTATGCGAACAAATGCCACGCTCTCGCAAATTAGCTCCGCCCCCTTTTGAGTGATTTAGCTCGGTGGTAGTTAGTATGTATTGGTGACATATGCACTGTGCGGTTGCTGCTAAGCGGTGAAGATTTGTTGCACTTTTGCATAGCCGCCAGAAGATCCGCAATGGGTCACTGACCGCCAGAAAGAAAACCAAGAATCAGCTGGACTAGGAAGGTATCGTTATGGCAGCAGCAGAAAATGATTTTGATTCCTAGTTCATCACGCAAAGCGGCAATACAATAAAGGCAATTGGAAGTAAAACCCAATTAATAGTTTGTTTCTTTTTTCTCATTTTGTAACGATTCTGTCCGTAAAGTGAATCGGCATATATATATATATATTTCTTTCTCTTAAATCTATTGCTGTGTCCGAGCATACAATCGGTGTAATAATGGTCTTAGCTTTCTGGAGCATGATTGGAAAAATACCGTCGCATCCAGGGGATTTGAACGGAGAGAATGTATCAATTGCCCAGTTTAATTTATCTTCGGTTACAAGTTCTGCCGGAATTGTCGCTACTGTGGTACTAAACCTAGACTGATTAGTCTGATTCGTTGTACATCCCGGAAAATAAGTCTGCAGTAGTAGACTGAGAGTCTCCTCACAGGATTGTGTCCAAGTGCCATTAGTGTCTTTAAGATATCCGGGGACTGAGGATTCTTTGCACAAGATTTTCCGAAGTCTAGCCGATTCTGTGGTGCTTTCGATATCACTACAGAACGTGCGCCAGGTTGTGCGTTTAGCACTAAAAATAGCCTTCTTGAATGTCCGTTGGCCGAGCTTGTATCTATCCCTGTCTGTTTGGGAGTTCGTGGCCTTTGCCAAGTTGAAGAGCGCTCTGGTTCTCCTTCTGATTTCTAGGAGATCCTTTGTCCACCATGGTGGAGACTTCCTGTTCTTTATTGTCCGTAAAGGACAGGCTTTATCATATGCTTTGAGTAGAACTGTGTTTAACATTTCTGTTGTTGCATCGATTTCACCTACCGTCTCCATTTTTTGTGATTTAAGTTTTTGGTCACTCTTGGCTATTTCTGAGAAGAATGTTTCCCAGTTAGTCAATCTAGGATTTCTATATTTACCCAAAGGGGCAGTTTGCTCGTCAATGAGGAATTCTATAATTCTGTGATCTGAGAAGGATGGTTCTGTGGAAACTTTCCATTCCCGCACAGAGAGAGTAAGTGAGTTGTTATAGAGAGTTATATCTAGAACCTCACTCCTATTCCTTGTTATAAATGTTGGTTCATTACCAACATTGGCTACTAGTAATCTATTTTTTATAATAAATTCTAAGAGAGACTCACCCCGGTCATTGATGTCGGTACTTCCCCAGAGCGTATGGTGGGAGTTAGCATCGCAGCCTAGAATTATGTCCCATTTGCCACGCTCTGCTTCCCTAACCAATGAGTTGGTTAAATCGGATGGTGGATTGGCGGATTCGTATGGCATGTATATTGCCGCCAGTACAAGAGCGTTTTTTCCCACCCTGTCCCATTTGACCACAGTTTGGTCGGTATTGCTGAGGCTAGGTAAGAGGAAAAGTTTAATTTGTTTTCTGGCGACGATACATGTACGAGACTTACCAATGTCTGATGTACTGTTATAGACCAGCAAGTCTTTTGAACTTAACCCTCGTATTTTACCCCGAAAGATCCAAGGTTCCTGTACTAGGGCGACATCGATTTTCCTGGTCTCCATAAGAAGAACCAGATTGGCGCTAGCTGCCTTACTGTGATGAAGATTTATTTGTATTATCTTCATCACGGGCAGCTTCTACTTCTCCTCTGCTCTTCTGCTTTTCCGCTATCAGCCTGAGCTTGCAGCGTGTAATGCCTACTCGGACCTTGAAGTCGTGCTTGCGGAGTAGCGGTAGCGATTTGTGACTTAAGAGTACTGTCACTTCCATACCCTTTTCGGTGTACTCACTCGTTTCTAGGATTTTCCACTCCCTGCTTTGAAGTTCCGGGTTAAGGAATTGCAGGTTGCGTTCTATCCTTTCCGCGGGTAGGTACGGTCCTCGAATAAGTATTTTGCCTTTTGGTCTGGTAATGCTAAGAATCTCCTTTCTATCAACAACACGCAGATCGGCATTTGACCAAGGTGCTTTGGTGTTGTTGACGAAGTTCTTCAACCAAACCAGCGTTTCTTTATCGTCACATTCCATCATCTTGAATCCTTTGAAGGTGGTTAGCTGTCCAAAGAGTGGAAGCTTACCCTCTGCCTTCACGATAGCGTCATTGACAGCGTCTAGGTTTCTTTGTTCAGTGAGTTCCCATTGGTTAGCGGTAAGTCTTCGATTTGGATTACCAAGGTCGATAATTGCGACACGAAGACTTTCCTTCACCTTCTCAGCAAATTTCAATTTTTTGGCCTGCCTACCTACAACCGGGGAGATTGTGTCGTCATGCCTGCCTCTTTTAGAGACTCCAGGAGCGTTCTCAGATTTGGATGTATCCTTGTCTGAGACAGCGCCCGGCGGCCTGGGTTTGGTCGCAGTCGAAGTGAAAGGCAAGCGGCATTTCGCCCCCGCTACGACCAATTCCATGCCAGCTCCTCCAGAGGCACGCTCCCTAGGCTTCAGCTCTAATGTGCTACTAATTGGCAGAACCTTCCTAGAACAGCCAGGCCTCTCCTCAGCCTTGGACGAGTCCTTTTTTCGGGTTTTGACCTACCCAAGGCGGAAGGCAAAAGGCATTCCTCCCTTGGTCCAGTCATCTTCCCTATCCCAGTTGGGTTCTGCTTCCTATCCTTCTGGCTGCTGCGCCAAGCACCTACCGTCGATGTCATCGTTTCCCGAGCTCTAGCTAGCTGTGCCGTTTCCTTT